>CATKWJ010000381.1:0-38197 GCA_949825065.1 Odontocerum albicorne | reverse complement strand
GTTAAATAAATAAATAATTAAAAGTAGAAACAAGAATACTGTTGTGGACAAACAACACAGCATTTTTTTCCTGTTCGAGTAGTTTTTTTTAAATTCTTGGATAAAATACAGATGACGTCGCGAACTTGCCTGGGTCTTGTGACATTTGAGAAGTGTAATGTATGACATTTATAAAAATGGGGTCGTATATTATACAATACAGCGACGCGTTCAATTTGTTGAATTATTTTATGTATTTTAATCTCCGGAAACGATGATGTTAATTGGACACCGTTGGACTATTTTCTCTGAAGTTAAGTGAATAGCCAGGTCTATAAGAATGACCCCCGATCAATTTCTGAGTTGAAGGACGAAATTATTCCCGTTATTGGTGAGTTAGAACCGCAATTATGCTAAAATGTCATCGAAAATTTTGACAGAAGAGTGGACATCTGTGGAGCTGCAAGAGGTGGACATTTGGCGGATATTGTTTTTTGTGTTTAAATATCATACATTATACTTCAATGACTGATAAAAAAATTGAAATCAAAGCAAGTTGTGTGTTTTATTCAAGACTTTAAAAAAATTGAATTAAAAATTCCGCACAATTTTAAAGATCCTTTATTATAATATGTTTTAGTTCCCTTTTGACTTTGTTTCTTATCCTTACACGCCATTTGATACCCCTTGTAACTCTTCCAATATCTGAGAAAATAATACCTTAATAGCAGAAATCCTCAACCTTTATTCTAATCTTTCATTACTCATTAGTATATCCGCATTTACTTTTAATTTCACATTGAACAAAGTTGAAAGATATTTCATGTCTGAAAAAAAATTATACCACACATAGCTGATGATAATGTCCACATACAGTTAGCTGATTGCAAGGTATTTTTGTAGTAAATATGTCAGGCACTTTCCTTGTCAACCCAAAGGTTCTATATTCAATCATCGAGCCCGTCAAAGGTGGTAGATTTATTTTCCAACCATGAATTATTAATATTTCTAACATCAACAAGGGGGAAAACATCCCCCGACGTGGAAAACTAGCATAATAATCATGTAACTAAAAAGTATTCAAAAATCTGAATGAGGTCAATGTGTCAAAAAAGGGGGACTTAATCTCCGCAAGTTTACAAAAACACGTCACCGTTTATTCATTAATTTAAAAAATGGTTTTAAGAATAGTTAAAATAAGTAAACAGCAATTTATATAGCGCCGTTTAGACAGCAAACTCTTCTTAAGGGTGCTTTAATCGCTCTTGTTAAAAAAAAAAAATCAAATTATGAAAAATCAAATAAATTGATCATAAGGGTAGGAATTTCTTGGCTGTTGCCATTAGATTGGATATTTTTCCGCATTTGAACATTTTAAAAAAATATATTGGTAAGAAAACCGCAGAAAACTTATCAAGGAAAGTCTGAAACTTATCAAGGACTGTTGATCAAATGTTCACCATCCCTAGAGTTAAAACATATTTTGTCCAAATGCAATATGCCTATTTGACTCCCATGACATACAATAGGGTGCCCAATTCAATAAAGGCAAAATGAGAAAAACAATTAAGGCAGTCGATCGGAGCGTGATTGTTATTGCGACAGGAGTTTGAATACCTGGGCTTGCAAGAAGAATGATTTGTAGCAAAGGTTTGTGTGAGCTCTTGAGTGCGGTGTTTTTTTATTGTTTTTTTAATGATTATGTACGGTTGCGGGATGAACGTTTTGGTCTGTCTGGAGTGATGAAGTGTCAGGGGTTTGATTTCGCGTGATGTATACATATGTAATTGAGTGTCACTATTTGTCAGGTTGATGAGAATGTGCAACGGGGTTCTATATAATAAAAAATCGGAAAGAAGTAGTGATTAATTTTTTTCATGCTATATGTCCTCAGTGAGATACAGGTAAAAGCCTAGTTTACTGGGGACACGACAAATAAAAGGCAACAAAACCGAGATTCATTAAAATTGTGTGTCCAAATTAAATTACCTGTTGCTTTTTCGCAAATTTATTCTTCTTCTTCTTCTTCAGCCGTTCTGGATCCATCCCTGGATATACCATCTTCGGTCTTCCACAACTCCCTATCTCGGGCACACTGCATCCACTTCACCCCTGCAGCCCGTTTTATATCGTCCGACCATCTAGCCTGTGGTCTCCCCACACCTCTCTTGCCCGTTCTAGGCTGCCATTCCAGGACCTTTTTCATCCATCGAGAGTCAGAGCATCTGGCAATATGTCCTGCCCAGCTCCATTTTAAGGCAGCTGCTCTCTCAACTACGTCCGTGACTTTGGTTCTCTCTCTTATCCATTTGTTGGTCTTTCTATCTCGCAGTGAAACTCCCAGTATCCTCTTCTCCATGGCTCTCTGTGTCACTAGTAGTTTCTGCGTTATTCGTTTTGTTAGGACAGAGGTTTCGATTCCATATATGAGGATCGGTAAGATGCATGAATCAAATACTCTCTTTTTCAAATGATTGGGGTATTTTGGAGATTTCAGGATGTAATAGAGTTTACTAAACGCCGCCCAGGCAAGACCACGTCTACACTCTATCTCGGCCTCTTGATTCTCTTTTCCTAGCTTTACAGTGTGTCCCAGGTACACAAATTTATTTTCATGTGTAAAATAAATAAATAAATTTAAGTATTGTTGAAATGAAAAAAAAATTACGCAAGTTCCCGGATGTAGTAAAATGAAGTAGGTTAACAAGTTTAAAATTATGAATTTCAAATGATTTTTTTGTAGATTTTCCGATACTTGATAGTACATATTCAACTTAAAGTGGATAGTACATATTTAACTTCAAGTGGATAGTACATATTCAACTTTAAGTGGATAGTACATATTCAACTTTAAGTGGATAGTACATATTCAACTTTAAGTGGATAGTACATATTAAACTTTAAGTGGATAGTACATATTCAACTTTAAGTGGATAGTACATATTCAACTTTAAGTGGATAGTACATATTCAACTTTAAGTGGATAGTACATATTCAACTTTAAGTGGATAGTACATATTAAACTTTAAGTGGATAGTACATATTCAACTTTAAGTGGATAGTACATATTCAACTTTAAGTGGATAGTAAATATTCAACTTTAAGTGGATAGTACATATTAAACTTTAAGTGGATAGTACATATTCAACTTTAAGTGGATAGTACATATTCAACTTTAAGTGGGTAGTACATTTTCAACTTTAAGTGGATAGTACATATTCAACTTTAAGTGGATAGTACATATTCAACTTTAAGTGGATAGTACATATTCAACTTTAAGTGGAAAGTAAATATTCAACTTTAAGTGGATAGTACATATTAAATTTTAAGTGGATAGTACATATTCAACTTTAAGTGGATAGTACATATTCAACTGTAAGTGGATAGTACATATTCAACTTTAAGGTGTGTGTGTCTAGTGTTCATATATAATCACATATTTTGATAATGCCTCCTAAATAGTGTTTTGTACAAGTGCTACCTAAAGCTGCACACGCCATCCACATATCTAACTCATTGAGAGGGAGACTATTCCCCGCAACAGAACCAGCAACGGTTAAGGCCCTGTCATAAAAGCCCGCCTTATTAAATCAAATAAATAAATACATTTATCTTTATATAATGTATTCCACCATTTCTCGTTGATCTAAAATATTTATAAAAGAAAACAAGTTTCGAGGAGTTTTTTTTCCTGTATCAAACTGTAGATAAATCAATTCATGGGTCATTGGCAAGCAAGTACAACTGAGGAAATATTCACGTATAAATCGACATAGTTTTTATATTTTCCTCTTTGCGTTCCTGATATGAGACAAAATACGTGAGTCTTGCCTGTGCTATGAATACTTCGCAGTTTTTGTATTTCCGCGTGTTATGAGTAGAGATAACATTACTTTTTTTTGTTCGAATCTGGAAAAAATAGTAATTTATTGAACGGAAAGAATAAGATAGGTAAATGTATTTATTTTTAAATTTTTGCTTTTTGATACAAAGATTTAAAAATAACAACATCATATAAACAATATCAAGAAACATTACAAATCGAAAAACACAACAATAACAAATTCACACAATTCAATCAATTCATTCCGGGGAAAACAATGTCTTCACGTAAGTAGCCAAAGTCATATGAAAATCCACACAATGCCCATATTGATAACCCGATCTGTGCAGTCTTTTTGCACAAATAATAGGTTGTGACCACTTAACTATGGAACAAAACATTTTGCCGAGTGGGTCTATAAGGAACGTGTAGCGTAACAAATTGAATTAGTTTCGTACTGTTGAAATACGAGCTGACAATTTTAAACAATGTTGTGAAGGCAAACTTCTTTCCTATATCTGACAAGGCTATAAGCCCCATCACTTTCCTATATCTGACAAGGCTATAAGCTCCATCACTTGCATATATCTAACAAGGCTATAAGCCCCATCACTTTCTTATATCTGACAAGGATATAAGCCCCATCACTTTCTTATATCTGACAAGGATATAAGCCCCATCACTTTCTTATATCTGACAAGACTATAAGCCCCATCACTTTCCTATATCTGACAAGGCTATAAGCCCCATCACTTTCCTATATCTGACAAGGCTGTAAGCCCCATCACTTTCCTATATCTGACGAGGCTATAAGCTCCATCACTTTCCTGTATCTGCCAAGGCTATAATCCCCATCACTTTCCTATATCTGACCTTAATATAAGCCCCATCACTTTCTTCTATCTGACAAGGCTATAAGCCCCATCACTTTCCTCTATTTGACAAGGCTATAATCCCCATCACTTTCCTATATCTGACAAGGCTATAAGCCCCATCACTTTCCTATATCTGACAAGGCTATAAACTCCATCACTTTCCTATATCTGACAAGGCTATAAGCCCCATCACTTTCTTATATCTGACAAGGCTATGAGCCCCATCACTTTCCTATATCTGACAAGACTATACGCCCCATCACTTTCCTATATCTGACAAGGCTATAATTCCCATCACTTTCCTATATCTGACAAGGCTATAAGCCCCATCACTTTCCTATATCTGACAAGGCTATAAGCCCCATCACTTTCGTATATCCGACAAGGCTATAAGCCCCATCACTTTCCTATATCTGACAAGGCAATAAGCTCCACTTTCAATAATATATTTTAATTCAACTCGGTCAAACTATCTACAATACATCATTTCAAATAACATCGTTGTATTCGAAAGGCGAATCATAGAGTATATGGTAAGTACATGACAATGTTAAAAATCCTCAATTTCGTGGATAAAGAGAACCCCTTTACTAGAAAGACCTGTGACGAGTTGTTTTATTCCTTTATCACAAATTTTGTATATTTGTCCTAAAGATCAAAACATTCAGCTAAAACATTAACACCCTTCTTCCCAGTGTCATGTCCGTTGGCATGTTGAATATCACCTTAGAGTAGACATCTTTGTCCTTATGATACCAGTCCAATCACGTATATTGCGGAGCCAGGAGATTTGCCTCCTGCCAACACCTCTTCGACCCTCTATTTTGCCTTGGATGATCAGGTGCACTAATTTGTACTTTGCTCCTCTAACTATATGAACCAAATAGGACACCTTTCGGATTTTAATATAAGTCAGCAACTCTCTATTAACTTTGGCTCTTTGAAGAAAACTTGTGTTGCTGACCATATCCGTCCAGGATATCCGTAGCATTTTCCGGTGCATCCACATTCTGAATGCTTCCAGTCGGTTCATAATGCCGACTTTGAGTGTTCATGATTCCACTCCATGCAATAACACTGATCAAACGTAGCATTTACACCCTTACAGAACTTAAATCGCACATATTTCTTCGAGCGCATCATATTCTCAACAACTTCATTAAAATCATATACTCGTATATAAAATAACAACACTTATGAATAATTGTTTTCTCCAGTTTACTCTCTTTCTGATCAGTTCTTCTTGACTGAGGTTCATGATATCCTTGGACTGTCCTCGGAATTGTGTCTACGACGACTCTCCACCCTTATTTACTCTACACATCTAGGAGTGCGTATGTTAAAGACCTAATAGAGCACACTATGATGATGATTATTCCGTTCTTAAAAAACATCACTACAATTCTTTTCCTTTCAAGTTCCTTCCTCTTCGGAGGTTGGTGATCATCATGGCTATCTTAACCTTTGAGACAACAGCTCTGAAAAAATATATACTACCACAGCAAGACTACTCCTGTAAGTTCTTCAAACAGGATATGTATCGTCTTCTTGCATTTCTTCTGCCTTAAAATATAAATTAAAAGATCTCACGTTTTCTCCTCACATTATACGCGTATGTTCAAATTACTTTATATGTCCGAGGTAATCTGTCATCTTTTGGTGGTAGATAATTACCATTCATCCATTTCTTTCTTAATCCATGAAACTTAGACTTCTTCGATACCACCATAAAAGCTCCTTACTTCTTCATAGAAGCCTAAGTAAGTATCCATGTTTCAACATATAGAGAAGTATGGAGAATATCTTCAACGCAAAATTCACCTACGTTAGTCGTGATTGAAATTCTTGTTGCAGAGGAGATCCAGCATTTTGAAGATGCAGCTTTGTGTCATCACCACTCACCACCTACTTCTCACTGTTGACACTATTATTTTTATATTTTTAGTGTTATTTTTTCTTTTTGGATAAATTAAACAACACCCGAATTCTTATTTGTATGCCTCTATCGTTTCATTTGACCCCGGTTTGTAATTACAAAACGGGTCTAAATCACATACTGGATGGGACTAAGAGATGTAATGGGGTAGTCCCGGTAAAACTGGGATGAATAATAAATTAAGCCTTATTATGAATATATCCATACAAACCTTTGGTTAAAATGGTATGTTTAGATGTTTGTGTGTAACATCTAAAAAAAGGTACTATCACCACTACACGCGTTTCTAACTCCTATCTTGAGGCTATTTTCAGGCGGAATGATCTCGGGTTATTACGAGGTCAATATTGTAATTTTGTTTTATCAAACACTGTTTATTCCACTTTTTTGTAACGGTATAACCCTACCGGTTTCAAGGCTTTCACCTCATTATCAGGTGAGCACAAACAAGACTGAATTCTGTTCGAACTGGTACCGAGATAAACGCTTCTAACGTTAAGCATTCGGTTCGGGGACTGAGGGTGGAGGGAGGGATGAGACAATCTCGGTTAGCAGCGGAGAGATTCTTGGGATATATGTGTTTGCCAGATGTTCACCTCGATGCACTGTCTTCGAAATTTCTAGGGCCTCTAATCTGTTCAATTTACTACCTACTGATATATAAGAATTTGGCATCATCGACAAAAAATGTGTGGCTTTCACGGTGACAATGATTAGCCATTTCAGAAAAAAATAGAGGATTTGTTAAGGCGGATTTGTGTTCACAAAATCTATTTTCGAAAGATCTTCCTGTCTTTCCTACATAGAGATTATCATAGTCAGCACATAAAAGTTATACACACCACTGTTGCTAAGTATTCCATTTTTGCCTTTCCCGTTAAAACCCTTACAGGCAAAGGTAAACTTTACTTATTTTTACTCCGGCTGCACAAAAAATAAAAAGTCAAGTTTCTCATTATTTTTTTAATGTGTTTGAAAAATGATACATACAAATGCTAAATTAACATATTTCCACTTCCTCGGTAGGTCAAGGAACTCCTGGTGAGGTGGTACAACTTATGTACCACTAGTCCATACTTCCACTGGTACTTCTAATGTACCACCAAATAATGCCGAAATACATCCAAGTAAAATTAATTTTTAACCTAAATATGAATTTACAACAATTACTGAAGTCAATTTTATCAGAACACAACTATTTTTTATTAAAATTTAATACAAATGTATAACGTTTTCTTTTATACGCACATATCGGCACACCAAGAACAACTAACTGTCAATAATATTAGAAGCTAAATGAATTTGAACAGAACCAGACCTGCAGCTGTGCGGATATGAGTCATAAGTATTATATTATACGAAGTGGTACATAATCTGAGCGTTCGTGCAGCAATAGAGAGAGGTTTAATAAGTGGTACATTGCGTGTACCATTGTGCAGTACTGCGTCAAAAAAAGGTGGTACATAACGTGGACCACTAAGCCTATAAGAGTTCAATAAGGGTTTCCGGGGATTAAAATTAATGTATAATATAGGTCAATATTGTATTTTATTTTACTTACGTTCTATATAAAACAACCTGGCGGGCTTATTTTCATATGGCAATATTTTTCAACTAACCAGCAAGATGTTAAAGATACCTTAAGTGAAAACCAGACTGGAATATTTGAACAAAATCTGAATTTCGTCGGAAACCAAACCCGCAATCTGTAGTCGGAAGATCATTTTCTTACCAACTAAGCCACATAGATTGTCGAGTAATAATGCTGGAATGGTTAATTTGAAACAATTATGAAATTAAAAAAATGTTATTGAAGTTTGTATTGTCTAACTAGGCGTAAGTTCATCCTAAGGCATGCAGGCTTCATAAAACAAAATAAAAAGTTAAAGCAACATGTATAGATTAATCATAAGAGTTAAAAACACACTTAAAGAGAATACAAATTAAATGTCAATATAATCATATTACACCAAGAAAGAACATTTAAATCAGATACAATCAATTTACAAAGGAACTTTCACTGATTTGTTAACAGTCATAAATCCATAGATATTCTTCTTTTTGAATAATGGCCGTAAACTAATATATATGAAGGAGTATACGCCAGTGTCAAGTGATGATCATAGAGATGAAAGAAAAGAGGACGTTACTAAATGTGGTCTGTTGTCTATCAGGCATTTTTTAATTTCAGCTTTATATAATACTTACCGTATATTTTAAGATCTCTTGTGACTTTGGGTAAGACTATATAGTATATCCTCATCAAACCTGAATTAATTTTAATTTTCTAAAAAACAAAACACTTTTGCTTGTGTCTTATTTACACTAAATGCAACATTATGTTGTATTAGTTTAGATCAATAGTTCCCAACGATTTTTTCGGCTGCAGACCCTTTTACCAAAAACTTTTAAAACTGTCGACCCCCTAGTCAAGTACTTTACTTACTCAAATTAATAAGTTTGTACAGTACTCGATATTAAACATTTCACTAGATATCAAACTTTTCATTTTAATCACTTTTAATTAAGGATTGAAAAAGATAAAAGCACTACGGATTATGATATTATCTTGTGCAACATTTAATATTGAAATCTGCGCTGACGAAAATTAAAGCAAAAAAATACGAGCAATTTTTTTTAACTTTTGACATTTATGAAATAAATATGTTAATTCAAAATAAGTACAAATATTGACAAATATTCTTAATTAGGTACCTATTGGAATCATAGATATTTTGAAGTAACGAACAAATAGCAGTAGTAAGGGGGTCTATTTTTGCTGTCGTCGACCCCCAATTTTTTTTATTGAAACTATCGACCTCTGGAAAAATCAAATCAACCCCAGGGGGTCGATATAGACCTCTTTGGGAACTCTTGGTTTAGATAGATGGCACCCGAAATATTCGAAGCCGATAATTCAGTAGCCTAAGCTTCATTTGTTATAAGTGGGTACAGTACTATACCATATAGTTATTAACAAAGTGCATATGAATTATGTGCCCATTATAGTGGACGCCAGATTTGAAGATGTTAAATTACTTAGGAGCCTTGCTTTAAACAGCGAATAAAAAATCATTGCTATTTCTCTAGTTAAATAAATAAATAAACATCGGTTTATCATCAGCAACATAGTATGCACATATATGTTATAAATACATTCCGAAGTCGTACATTTACGAGTATATCAAGATAAATAGCAGAATATACATTTAAGAGATAAGCTATCAAAAGGTCTGGGTTTATCTCATAACATCCCCCAGTCGAGATACACCCCTCAAATATTTGGCGAGCCCGGCTGCGAGGACATCAGATGTTCTTCAGTCAACAGTTTAAGCGTTAACACTGGAAATTCATGTTTATTCAAATAAAATTCAAAATTGAAACACTGTTTAATTCACTTGAAAATATACATCTTCAGGGTTACTCCAAATAAAAAAATAAAAAGCTCACGCATTCGTGGAAGCCTAGATGTTACAGACATCAACAGCAAGATGGAGGAGAGGCGATTGAGATGGTATGGGCACGTTGGACGCAGAGCACCCGATCACATTGTGAACCAGGCAATCTCCATGGATCTTTTTCGAATAACAACCAGAGGAAGACCAAAAAATTCATGGGTGGTGCAAAAAGATAACCTGATGCAGAGGCACGGCCTGGGGAACTTAGTCCGGGACAGAAGAGCATACAACCTGAGGACGAGGAAAGCTGAACCCAACAGTCTTTGCAGACAGTGAGTTGGGATGGAGCCAGGGAGAAGAAGGGTTACTCCAAATGTCTTGTGTGACCCAAAAATGGTAAGGTAAGAAAGGTAAACCTGACTGTCGTTAGACCGGCGATTATGTGTGGCTCAAAATGCTGGACTATGTACAGCTCCTACTCTAGGCAACTTGAAACAGCAGAAATGCGAATGCTTAGGTGGTCGGCATGAGTATCACTGAAATATAGAATTAAGAGCTCACGCATTCGTGGAAGCCTGGGGGTCACTGACATAAACAGTAAGCTGGAAAAGCGACAGCTGAGATGGTACGGGCACATAAGACGGAGACCACCAGACCATACGGTGAATCAGGCAATGTCTGTGGATCTTTCTGGACAGCCATCCAGAGGAAGACGAAATAACTCCTGGATAACTCAATGCTCCAAAATCCTGCAGAGAAACGGCCTAGATGAAAGCGTCACCCAGAACCGAAGAACATACAGCCTGAGAACGAGAAGAGCCGACCCCAACAGCCTACCTAGGCAATGAGTGGGGACAGTGCCAGGAAGAAGAAGGGGTACTCCAAATTGACTGAGAGTCAGTTTGGATGCCCCTGAAGATGTGTCGCGTATAATTTGAAACTAGTTGGGTTAAATATATATTTTCAAGTAGATTAAACAGTGTTTCAATTTCAAATTATATTTAAAAAATCATTATATCTCATTACAATACTGCATGTTTTTTTCTATTCCCCATTCTATTTTTTTCTTTATTTCTCGTCTCTACAAGTCACTTGTGATATTCCCAAAGAAATGTTTTTTTAAATGTTTTCTTTCTTTCTCTTTTCTCTATTTTAAATCTGAAAAATATTGCTTTAGGTCATAAATAAGTGAAATAACTTAGAAATCAGGTACATGAAACTTCTCTGCCCAAAAACCTTTCGCATATAATATTGAATACGGTGTTTTCCTCTCTCAAATTTCTTCCTTCCTTTTTCAATAAATCTCATCGATTCCTCCTCAGTCATCCGGTATACTTAATGGCTCAGTAATTTATTATGGCGACATTTTTTTTTTGTATTTGGTTAACAAACAAATTATTACATTTTAACTGTTCCTAATCGCTTTATTGAACAATTAATGACATTTATGCGTGTTCAAAGCACACAACCGTAAAAATTTTAATATATACCAGTTGGGTTAAATATAACTGATTGAATTTGAAGATTTGAACTGCAATCATTTATATTCAAATAAAATATTTACAATAACCGATTGATTATTAAATTATCGTAATTAAATTATTATCACGTTTATTTTCGGGGTACTCCGAAAGGAGAGAGCGTAAGAATTGCCTATCGCGACATACTATTTGTCTTGCGCCTCTTCAAAACCCATATCTTAGAGAGTTTATTTATTTATTCAACACTTCATTGTAAAAACAATCTGACGAGCTTATTTCCACATGTGAAAACTGGTTGGTTGAAAGAGATTGCCGCCAAAGATTAAGATTAGAAGTATAAGGAAAAAAATAACATGAAACGATATATGGACGTGAGTGATGCGAAGCCTGTGTGTCAATAACGTGAACTTAAAACGTATATACATAAACGTTAACCATCATGCCGTTTCCTTGTTGGGGTAGGTAGGGAGGATAAAACGCGCGACTTGTTTTACAGTGACATACTTGTGCATCTGTCGCATCCGCTAAATCAATACACATTTTCATACAACTCCTACGATTTTTTTGACTTTATATATTTGATTCTTTCAAAATATAATTCACTTGATCCTACCAGACTTCGTTGTTTTTCTTTTAATACGTCTTCCACTCACATTTGTGCTGTTGATTTGTTTAGTTAGTCTTTCTTCATTCATTAGTTATAAATGTCTTACTTGACACATCAATCTTAACCATACTTGATACATCAATCTTAATCATACTTGATACACCAATCTTATTCTTACTTGATATATCAATCTTAATCTTACTTGATACATCAATTTTAATCTTACTTGATACATCAATCTTAATCTTATTTGATACATCAATCTTAATCTTACTTGATACATCAATCTTAATCTTACTTGATACATGATTCTTAATTTTACTTGATACACCAATCTTAATCTTACTTGATACACTAATCTTAATCTTAATTGATACATCAATCTTAATCTTACTTGATACACCAATCTTAATCTTTCTTGATATATCAATCTTAATCTTACTTGATACATCAATCTTAATCTTACTTGATGCATCAATCTTAATCTTACTTGATACATCGATCTTAATCTTCCTTGATACATCATTCTTAATCTTACTTGATACATCAATCTTAATCTTACTTAATACATCAATCTTAATCTTACTTGATATATCAATCTTAATCTTACTTGATACATCAATCTTAATCTTACTTGATACATCAATCTTAATCTTACTTGATACATTAATCTTAAGTTCACATGCATCCCAAATCACTTCATTCCATATTCTGTTATTTATTGTTTCTACCGGTTATATCGTTATACAAAGTGGAATAAACAGCGTTTGATTAAACAAATAACATTTGTAATTTTATTATTTTTGTAACTTATATGGATATATTTAAGGGTAGCCAAGAGTCTATACCTTAGAAGAGGATTAAGCCCGATGCGGGAATAGGCCAAATAGTCATAAAGAGGAATAGGTAGATTATCATGACATTTCAGACCGAAATCAGTTAGGCTGAAGTTACATATTATGTTTAATATAACGATGTTGATGTAATATAGGACGGAGTGGGAGTACAAAGTCTAAAGTGACCTTTAGAAGTTGTTTGTGTAGGGATGGTGTGATCTAAAGGTTGATCTCATCAAGTTGCGGGTATTTTGCTGAAGAAAGGTCAAATACTTACAGAATGAGGATTATACATTGAACTGAAAAGTCGACTCCTTGTTCCCTGGCTGACAGTGCTGGATTGCTCCGCGCCATCGCATTTACAACACAATTATATTGGGTGTACAAATAAGTCACCGCTGTTTGACAAAAGTTGGCGCCACCAGTAAGTTATGGTTAAAATTGTCAGATGTAAAATTTCATTATCGTAAGGTTGGACATCTGTCAACAACATGACCTTGAAATATTAGTGAATTTTTATCAGTATAACATATTTTTTTGTGTGCGAAAATGTCAAATTTTGAGCCGAATAAGCGTCATTTGCGGGAACTTTTGATTTACTTCTTCAATTTGAAGAAATCTGCAGCTGAGGCGCATCGATTGCTTGTAGAAGCATATGGTGAGGCTGCCTTAAGTGAGAGAAGTTGTCGTGAGTGGTTTCAAAAGTTTAAGAACGGTGAATTTGACATCGAAGACAAAGAACGTAGCGGAAGGCCGAAAGTGTACGAAGACGCGGAATTGGAAGTATTATTGGATCAAGATTCGTGCCAAACGCAAGAAGAACTTGCACTTACATTAGGAGTGACTCAACAAGCAATTTCACATAGGTTGAAATCATTGGGAATGATTCAAAAACAAGGAAATGGGGTTCCATATGAACTGACACCGAGAAACGTTGAACGCCGATTTTCCACATGTGAAATGCTGCTTGCCAGGCATAAACGAAAGGATTTTCTGCACCGTATAGTCACTGGTGATGAAAAATGGATCCACTATGATAATCCAAAAAGGAAGAAATCATGGGGAACCCCTGGCCATGCTTCAACATCTACAGCTAAGCCAAATATTCATGGAAAAAAACTCTTGTTGTGTATTTGGTGGGATCACCTTGGTGTCGTGTATTATGAGTTGCTCAAACCGAACGAAACCATTACTGGGGCTGTCTACCGAGCACAATTGGTGAGATTGAGTCGAGCACTCGAGGAAAAGCGCGCCCACTGCTACTCCAGACACGACAAAATTATTCTCCTGCATGATAATGCTCGTCCACATGTTGCGGCGCCGGTCAAAACCTATTTGGAAACACTCAATTGGGAAGTTTTACCCCACCCGCCGTATTCACCAGACATTGCGCCTTCTGATTTCCACTTGTTTTGATCGATGACGCATGGCCTGTCTGAGCAGCACTTCACATCATATGAAGATACCAAAAATTGGGTCGATTCGTGGATAGCCTCAAAAGATGAATCATTTTTCCGACGCGGTATCCGTATGCTGCCAGAAAGATGGGAAAAAGTAGTGGCAAGCGATGGGCAATACTTCGAATAAAACATGAGGTTCCGTTCTTTCACAATAAATGCCCATTTTTTTATAAAAAACGGCGGAAACTTATTTGTACACCTAATACGATCATTAAGGAATATGAGAAAGCATTGTAGGACAAGTGCCTGCTCATCTATGGAGACACATCCAATCCCATCGACTACCGCCTCAAGTCTCGTCATGCCTTCTGACTTTAAGAACAAAATGCAAATATAAAATTTTATCCAAGGTTTTGACTTTAAATTTGTGGAATTCTGTATTGGAATATTTAAAAATAAACTACTTTGTTATTATACTAATTACATTAATATCCGCTACACGTTTTTCTACTTGAAGCTCTTGTCAGACGAAATATTTCCGGTTTGTTTTGAGAACAGTGCTTTGGTCAGACTGGTGTCATGTTATATCGGAAGTGTGTGTGGTCTATTGACACAAAATATTTTTTTAAGAGGGGTGAAAACTTTTGCATTGTTTGGTTATTTATTACAAATTTGTTTTTGTTTATGGTTTTGTTAATCTTGAATATTTTTTAATTCAATCAAATTTAGATAAAAACAGACCAGTTGAAATATTATTCGAGAAAACGAACGTTTACCAAAAATAAAAACCATCTATTCATTAAATATTACGTATTTATAATATAAATATTGCAATAACAAAATAAACATGTTAAAATTACGAAAAATATATCGTTGTATATAATATAACCTGGCGAGCTTATTGCCATGTGGCAATATCTCCCAACCAACTAGAAAGGCATTAATGGGACCTTAAGTGAAAACTCGAATGGAATACTTTAAAACAAAATCTGGGTTCCAACGGGAATCGAACCTGCTATCTCAGAGGCTGGGAGACAAGCGTTTTATCAACTAGGCCACGGAGGTCATCGAAAAATGTACTATCGTCGACTAAAATCAACCAAAAATATGATGGAATATTATGCACAGCTTTAGAAATACCCAAAAACCTAAAGTTTCGTAGCTTAATTGGTAAAACATTCCACATGGGGTTTTCGGGTTCGGTCTCTGATGGTACCCAAAAAAAATATAGCGAAAAGGATAATATTCTGGAGGAAGAGTTCGTCTAGTAACAATACTCGCATGTTCTAGGCCAGGGGTATCCAAATCGTGACCCGCGGGCCACATGTGACCCAATTTAAGATTTTGTGTGTCCCTTTCGAGGTTTCGAACTTTCTATACATTTCGCATTTTGTTATTGATAAAATAAAAAACGAATTCCGTGCACGTTAATTATAATATTTTTCTCATGTTATTAATGTTGTGAGTGACGAATTTATTACCTGGGTATCGCATCTGTAGGTCGGCGCCAGACATTCGTTTGAAATAATGTAAGTGTTATGCGTTACATCGTTAGCACTGAGCAATACAGAACGAGTGTTCTGTAATGTAATCATATAATGGTCTCTAATGGTCAGAGTTAGATTGAGACGGCTGTAGGTCCATCGAAGGACACAAATTCAGAAATCTGGAGAAATACGTTCAATATGCACGAGATAGTCATATTATTGTTAAGTAATAAAATATTTATATACTCGTATGTGGCCCATCAAATACTTGCAATGTTTTATTTGGCCCACCAAATGATTTCAGTTGGACACCCCTGCTAGACGTTTGTTGCCTCTTCACGGAGGAGGGTGGTATAGCTAACACGTGCAATGATGAAGCGTGAGTTACGTGCCTACTCTAGTGGTTATAATTTTGAAGGCACGATTAATGGGGTTCAAGACCATGTTTCCCAGAAATGCTCTTAAACCACCTCACATCATCACTTCGGATAAGTCAAAGGATTATTACCCTAAAAATAAAAAAAATGAGCATTCATTTTCATTTTTTTAACTTGGCGAGCTTATTGCCATGTGGCAATCTCTTTCAACCTACCAGAAATATGTTTTCATGGGCCCTAAGGGAAAAACAAACGAAAACCAAAAGGATTTGAACCTGCAATCTCCGGGTTGGGAGACAGGCGTCTTACGTGATCTAGTTGGTAAGACGTCTTTAGAAAGTTCTGGTTCTCTCCGAAGCAACATTTCTTAGACACCTATTCGAAAGACGTAATAGAGACATCCTATTAAAATATTCAAATACAATGTGACATTGTTTGTAATCAATCCGTTCATGATACATTAGCCAATGTAGAACTTTTAGAAACGGACTAGCAACTGCATTGAAATCAGACTGGAGTCTAGAATCAGCAAATCAAACGTTTACTATAATTAAGTAAGTTAATGATTTATTGTTAAACTTAGTGTTATAACAACGCCAAACGAATGAATTTGTTACTTAGCACCTCATATTGATCATTAGTTGGCACGAATGCATCAGGCTTTAGCACGAACTGCATGTTCTAAATTTTCCACCACGACACGACTCTCGAGTCACGATAGCGAAACAATAATATTCAATTGTCTGTGTTTATTTATTAATTTTGTCACATTAAATTGTGTTGGTCGATGAGTGATTTCGTATTTTAAGGACGAAATCAAATGTGAAATTGCTCTAAATACTCGTAGAGGGTGGTTTTCAGTATTTTCAGTTTTTATGCAATCTGTCGTGTCGCAAAACACTAATTATTCTCGATCAAAGCCTTGATTCGGTCGTCATCAATGGTAATCGGCTTTTCAGAGTGGTTGTATCACAATTATGTTTAAAAAAAAACAAACGGAACACATGTATTAATAACAGAGACGATGCTCTACAAAGCCGAAGTTAGCCGATTATGGCCGACAGTCTATTTCTTAAGCCCGATGTGCATTACTTACCGCTGGGTACTGTAAATACTATATTGCTATCAATAAATCTTTATTTATATACAAAAACAACTGTTTTACTAATTTAGTCGAATGATTGCATTCAATATTATATCAAATGAAGCATGGTGTGTTCTGAATTATCAAATCCAATTCTGTAAATCGCATGCCACATTTGAATTACGTATAACGAGCTAAAGTTTCCGATTTCACTAAGCGAGAAATTTATCCCTGTTTTCTTTTATGTGTGTGTATATGGTAAAGGCTGCCCTGGCAAATTACACCTCGTGAGCCTCATGTGTACCATAAAGACTTTAAGCTGCCTTCAAGCTTTATGGAATAAACACAACAATTTAAAAAAAGTATTTATTTTTATCCGTTTAAATTTCCCTTCAATGGAGAAACGTATTATATGATTGATTTATTTTGCTGATGGCATAACCTATGTTATTATGTCTGGATTTAGGAATGATTATTCAATCAGATGTGCTCAATTCTTGTGTAAATTTATCTCTAATTTTCAACAAGCTTTAACTCCTATGAAATTCCTATCCTTAATCTTAATTTTCCTCGACTTTTGCCATTGTTTGTCATGGAATACAAGAATCATAAATTATGAAACAAAAACGGTTTGGTTTCAAAACGTTGTTTCCAAGCAATAAATCCGCCAGATGTTCAAATATACGAGGGAACAAATAAATTAACTGTAAAATTATGAGTGGTAGTTAAATATTTAATTGTGATTCTCAAACATGATGTATGTTTTTATCACCTTTGACAAATAAGGGTGAAGTTGTATTAGGTGTTAACATAAGGGTGAAGTTGTATTAGGTGTTAACATAAGTTGTGTCCGTTTTTTTTCAATTAAAATAAATGAACACCAAAAGTAAAACAAAATGGTAAATGTTATACATCATTCGTAAGAAAATTTTCTGCTCTACAATAAATTGTGTTTGCTTTTACGTTACATATATTATTTTATTTGATTACAAGCCTTAAAAATGGAATGTCAAGTAGACAAAGTGAGCATTTTCGACACCTCCTTCTGTTTTCGTTCAATCGAGGGAATAAAGCTGCCAAAGCTGCTCGCGATATTTGCGAAGTGTACGGTGAAGATGCTATGAATGAAACGGCAGCTCGTCGATGGTTTTTGCGTTTCAAAGACGGTAATTTCAATCTGAAAGTCATGGAGCGTTCCGGACGACCAGTGGACTTCGATGAGAACCGCTTAAACCATATTATTCATGAAGCTCCCCTTCAAACATTTTTCATCACCATTTTCAAACCATTTTCCATCACCAATAATGATGCGGTAAAGGAACCTTTGCTTGTGACCATGCGTAGCTCGATGACGCGCCAGCAAACCAGTAGAAATCGTCAAACGTTGATTTTGTTGTTTTCACTCAAAACATATGAAACCCAATCGCCGAACTTCTGGACTTTTCCCATTGATTTAAGATGGTGGTATACAGTCATGTGACTACAATCCATCTGCTCAGCAAATTCTACGGTGGTTTGAAGGGGATCTTCATGAATAATATAGTTTAAGCGGTCCTCATCAAAGTCCACCGGCCGTCCGGAACGCTCCATGTCTTTCATGTCGAAATTACCGTCTTTGAAACGCAAAAACCATCGACGAGCTGCCGTTTCATTCATAGCATCTTCACCGTACACTTCACAAATATCGCGAGCAGCTTTTGCAGCTTTATTCCCTCGATTGACCGCGAACGGAAGGAGGTGTCGAAAATGCTCACTTTCGTCTGCTTGACATTCCATTTTGAAGGCTTGTAATAAAATAAAATAATATATGTAACGTAAAAGCTAACACAATGTCTTGTAGAACAGAAAATTTTCTTTCGAATGACGTTAACGTTTACCATTTTGTTTTACTTTTGGTGCTCATTTTTAAATTGGAAAAAAACGGACACAACTTATGTTAATACCCAATATAAAGATTCGATGATCGTTAATGTCAATATTACTTTACCTGCCTAGCGAATAAAATCTGGTATGACATTGTATGATGGGGTAATGAAGGACTTAAGTAGAACAATTCTTTGTTTGAGTAGGGTGATGTGGTCTGGAAGATCAACCCTAGGGTTACTTGTTCAATTCCCGTTGGAACCCAATTTGTTTGAAAAATAATTCTTGAGTAGTTTTCACTTAAGACCTCATGAACATCTTTCTTTTTGGTTGGAAAAGATTGTTATATGAAAAATAACTAAGTTCTAAATACAATCAGAATGTTGTATAATCCAATAATGTGCAATAATTAATAAATTAATTATGAAATTAAATAAATTAAAATATGTAAAAGGAAAACTCTTCTTTTCTTTTTAAAAGTTTATCTTCACCTGACGATGAAGACGGTGGTCTTCGAAACCGGTAATAAACCAAAAATAAACCTGTGATGAACACTAAAATATAAAATAAGTTTTTTATTTACTTATTTTTCCTTTTACATAAAACATGGCACCACAAAGTGAAACTATAGTCTTTTCGAAGATTCAAGAAATTAAAATATATTTTCTTTGTATCTATTCAATTTGAATAGTTTTCACATACAAATATACCGTCACACTATTTCCCTCTCGGATAGACAAAGAGAACAAAGCATCAGACTTTCCTATTTCAACACACACCCTTCGACTTTTCTACACCCCTACACCTTCTTTTACAGCTTCTACGATTTTCTGACTATCTACGAATATTTTTTCTTATTTTTGAAATATCATTCACTTGATCCGACCATATTTTATTTGGTTTATTTATTCATTTTAATGGTTATCAATTTTATATAAGGGAAAAACAAAATTAAAAAACAAGAAATATGACGTTGTTAGTTGCATTTAGAAAGGAATAATTTAAATAAATAAATAAATACAGGTTTATTGATAGCAACATAGTATGTACATAATACATTTAGATACATTTCAAGAACACATTAAAAAGAGAATACATTAAAAAAACAGAAGCTTTTTTGATGGTTTGACATAGATAGATTAGAAAAACAATGTCTGAAAGACACATAACAAATATATATGTCTGAAATAAATGATGTGCTAGGAAAGTGTAGACCTAGGAAAGAATGGAATAATAATTAGAGAGAAACTTCAACTGAAGGTTTTATTTTATTTATTTATTTATTATTACACATGACAAGAAATAAACATAATTTTCGAAAAAACAACAGGAATTTAATTTGCTTATACAATTTTAATGGATCTGGGTTTGTTGCCTTTCATTTGTCGTATCCCCAGTAAACTAAGCTTTTGCCTGTATCTCACTGAGGATATTAAGCATGAAAAAATAAATCGATACTTCTTTCCGATTTTTGATTACACAAAAACAAAACCCCGTTGCACGCTCTCATCAACCTGACAAACAGTGACACTCAATTACAACTGGAAACATCATGCGAAATCAAACTCTTCACACATCACTCCAGAAAGACCAAAAATATTCATCCCATAATATACCGCACACAATCATAAGAATAAAAATTAAAACACGTCATTCATCCTCAACGTGTATGACAAGTGGGTTAGGCAAAATATGTGCGTAAATAGGAAAATGTGGAGATCAATCTTCTCTGCTTAACCCAAAATTGACATGGCGTGATAGTTGTCTGTAACCTACCAATCATGGTGTCCCTAAAAATAAAATAATTATAAATGAATAATTAAATTTTAGCACTATATAATGGTAAATAATAATAGACATGAAAATAAACAAGGACAAAACAAAAGTGATAACCGTAGGCAGAGACGAACACCAAATGAACATACTAATGTCAGGAGCTGCAATTAAGAACGCAAAAGAGTTTGTCTATCTTGGAGGGAAGATCACATGGGATGGCCGTACAAAAAGAGAGGTTGGCAGTCGCATCCACCAAGCAAAACTCGCCTTTAATAAGAAATCAAAGATTTTCGAATCCAACAACATGAACCTAAAGCTCCGCAAGAAATTTGTTAAAACATATGTGTGGAGTATTTTGATGTATGGTTGCGAGACATGGTGCATGGGTGAAAGGGATCGAAAAAGATTGGAGGCCTTCGAGATGTGCACCTATAGACGAATCCTAAGGGTTTCCTGGAGAGACCACATTACAAATGACAAGGTTCTCAGCAGGATCGAAGAAACCAGGCACCTGTCAAACACCATATCGGAAAGGCGTGCAGAATGGATGGGTCATATGCTGCGATATGAAAATCTCCTGCACAATATACTGGAGGGAATGATTGAGGGATTGATTGGCAGAGGGCCCCCTCGCCGGGAGTATCTGGAGCAAATATGCCACGATATGGACTGTACCTCCTATACAGAGCTCAAGAGGATCGCTGAAGACCGAGCGTGCAGTGGAGGAGGAGATGGAGAGCTTTGCTGCTAACCAATCCCCAGGATTGAAACTGAAGAAGAAGAATAATAATAGACAATTTATAAAGCACCGTTTAGTAATGTGATCTGGTAAAACAAAACATGAGAATCGATAGCGAAGTTCGAATATATAAGATCTGTTTCAGGTCGATCATGATTTTTAATGTTGAAACCAGAGTCGATACAACTAGAACGAGGACCGTACTTCGAATATTCGAGATGAGAATACTACGAACCATCGCAGGAAAATCACTCAGAGATTGGATCAGACACTCTCACATTAGACAGACCTACAGTACAGAGGATATTATTAGACGGAGCAGGAAGAGAAGGCGGTACTAACGTGGTCATGTGGATAGGATGAGCAGAGACAGAATTCCATAAATAGCGGCAGACGAGAACTCCGCAGGGCATCGCATGCCAGGAAGACCACATAAAAGGTGGAGACACAGATGTTGCTTTATCTCCTAAGAACGATTTAACGATTTTTGCGAAAACAGATCCAAGATTTTCATCAAGAAGAATACGTTAAGAAAGCATACTCTTCTCAAGCAGCGCTCTAACTCGTGATTCCATATTCATCTCATGTAGTCGTTGCTGTGACTTGTTATCGAGGATCCCCTCACCATTCCAACCTCAATTTAGTAGGAAAGAAAAGCTATGCCGTAGATTTTTCTATCCTTTTTTCACGTTTCTCCTCTTTAAGTAAATGAACCATTGCACATCAGCAATCTCATCGACAACATCACTGTATTAAATCAAATGGCACACATGAAGGGAGACGATTGGAGCACACCGGCATGTTATTTGTTTGAAAGAATAGAAGTCATAAGTATCTTTTACCCCCCGAATACTGGGCGGAAAAAATGCCTGTGTCATTCGAGGGGGAGTAGCACAGCGCAGAGTTCGAATCAGCTACCTTCCGCACGGAATTTCAGTGTGTTTCCGCCCGACCATATACCTCATATGTTAAAGATCTGGTAATCTTTATTGATGAACATCTTAGTGTACAGCCCTGATTTGGCACCCAATGACTTCTTTTTATTCCCGAACATCAAAAATAAATTGCGAGGTCAACGTTTTTCGACACCTGAAGAAGTGGTTGATGCGTTCAAAACGCATGTTTTGAAGTGACCTCATTCGGAGTGGAAAAAGTGCTTCGAAAATAGGTTCAAACTCATGCAAAAGTGTATTGATTATTATTACATCATGGAGAGTATTTTGAAAGACAATAAAAGCCATTTTCGATGATAAATATTTGTTTTTACTTGTCTGTCTCAAAACTTAAGTAGTAACCCTCGTATTGACGTGTACTGAATACACAGCACCGGAACGCGCGGATTTGTTTAGCACATGAGGGGAAAGGTTAACCTGTCATATAATTTTTTGGATAATAATTTTTTAAAACAGTGTTATGTATCCAAGATGAGCTGGTTGTTTGGAAGAAATTGTATCATGTTTAACCATGTACGCAAAAGAATGAAAATAAAATATTTCGAATCGTGTCTACTATTGTTAATACATAAAAATATTATAAAAAAAACTTATAAATTGATTGTAAGGCAAGGACAGTGACCAATACATTAAGTACTATTTAAAATAATTACTTGCCAAATTTTCAATGCGGGACTTTAGTCTAAAAACTTTTCTGAACCTGGATTGAGGTATTGATATCGCGTATAAAAAATGGCCATCCTTCCCACATCAGAATGTGAGGGAGGTAGCAGCGGCAGCGACTGGTGACAGGCACGGACTGCGTCTAATTTTTGCGTGCTGACACACAAAACAACCAACATGACAGCGAATACACAGCTCAGGGCTGCCTTTCAATTTCCGTCAAGTTGTTATAATGTCATATTTCTTAATGGCTAATTGCTTGAGTAATTCTGTCCATAAACTTAACTCAGATACTAGCAAAAATGTATCGATAAACGTTTTTTTTAGCATAGATATAAACCTTTACGAAACATTTTTTTAGCATTTCGAATTCGATTAACAAGTTAAATAAATAATTTTGTAATTTGTTTTATCAAACACTGTTTATTCCACTTTTTGTGACGGTTTAGTCCTACCGGTTTCAAGGTTTTCCCCTCATCTTCAGGGGAGCACAAACAAGACTGAATTCTGTTCGAACATAATTCAGTCTCGTTTGTGCTGTCCTGAAGATGTCCCCGTCCCCGTCCTTGGCATGCTTTAAGAAGCGACTGAAAAACCTCTTAATTTCTAGTCAGTAAAATAACGTGTTTCATTCCTGATTTTTCTTTTCCTTTCCTCTCCACCATCCCTTCCTTTCCTTTTGATTGATGATATCTCACTTTATATGAAAAAGAATGTTCGGGTGACTGTCCGTCTTTGTGGGGTTCGTGGGCATGTGCTCATGTATATGTTTATGGATTTCGTGTGGATGGATAGTCATTTGAATGATTTATGTGACCACGTAACTTGCTTCATTTACTTTTGTCTGGTTGGTTGGAAGAGATTGCCGCCTGGAAATAAACCCACCAGATGGTATTTTCAATAAAAGTGTTAAATATTGTAAATAAATAAATAAGATGAGGTGAAAGCCTTGAAACCGGTAGGGTTATACCGTTACAAAAAGTGGAATAAACAGTGTGTGATAAAACAAATTACAATGTCTTTAAACTTCCACAACGTTAATGCCTTAACGATAAACAATATATGGTATAATTAAATAAATATGGATTTATTGATAGCAACGTAGTATGTACATATATAAATACAATCCGAAATCATAACATACATACCATGTATCCCAAGATCAATAGCAGAAAAAACATTTGAATGAGAAGTTATCAAAAGATCTGGGCTCATTTAACACCCCCCGGTCGACACACAACTCACCCATATAAGGTGTGCCCTCGTAATCTAATATGATTGTCAGTCATTCTGTGGATGGAAGACACTTGTGCTTGAACTTCTGCAAACACACAGTCTTGACATAATTCAAAGTTTCGACGGCAAGGAGTTCAAAATTTCAGGACGATCGGCAAATTTAATCTACTACGGCTTTTCGTTATGCATATTTTTTTATAAAGCGATATTTTTATTTTGCTTTAAGTGCTATAAAAAAAAATTACAACCAGCATATACTCATAAGTTACAGAAACACATAAAATTTAGATGTGAAATAATCTAAGAGTTTAATCAGTCTGGAAGTGCTAGAAATCGATCATGCGACGTTCGCTTACTTAGCGTGAATTCTAATCGTTAGACCACAGCCGCCAACTAATACGTTCCATGTCGGTACTAAAGGGCAAAAATATAAACCAATACAGATACTAAAGGGGGCAAAAATATTTTTTGCCCTTTAGTACCTGTATTGGTTTGATATTATATATATATAGAAAATTAATTTAAAAATACACACTTAAAAAAAAACTATTCGAAGTTGCGTTATCAGTGTGCTATAAGTTTAAGTTCATCTTACCTTGGAATGTTTTCTGCGCATTTGTTACAAAAATGTGTTTCTAAATATATTTTAGCGTGTGTCCTAGTAGAACGTGCTGATAATGATGTTGTTGACATCTCTGTATTCGCTTTAGTCGAATTCTGTGTTCCTTTTCGTTCGGGGTCATCAATTTAGCGGGATGCTTAATTTGATACGTCGTGATGATTTTGATTTGTTTGTATTTAAAATAAAATACGTCGATTCAGGAATGTGATAAAAGTGAGAGTGAATAGTCGGTAAATAATACACAGAAATGAATGGTCAAGCGAATAATAACAAGTGCCTTTATTCATCGATAAGTAGGTATATATAGAATTTCAGAACGGGACGCGTGGCTGCGTCCGCGGTATATCTCGATCTCACTCCTGCGCGTGCTGAGGTGGTCGCAAGCGCTGCGGATACTACAGTGGGTAGGATATTTATTGTCGAAACGGCGAGAAGGCGTGATATGTTCTCTTTCTACTTTGGAATGCGATGTAAATATTATTTGCGTGTAAACAGTGTTGACGTTTCTGGTATGTGACAATTGTAGATATCCAGAGGTTGATTCATCGGTCGTTGACCCTGCATGTTGACAATATTTTAGGGACGTGGGTACCCTACAATATGAAGAAGTGGCTAATGTAATGGCCGCAACCACCACCTTCCTATCCTTATACTCAACTTATATATAATTATTTTGTTATATTTTTTATCTGTCAATAGAGGGTTCATATGAAGAGTTAGACCTCCCTTGAAAAGAATCTAATCTCTACAAAGGCGTTATGTAAATTGACCTTTTATTTCTTCACATTGTTTAATAAAATAATTATTAGCTTCTAAAAGACAGCACCGAATGACTCTGATATAGACCCGGCCCTGACATCGTTGATTGAGTATTTGTTTATATACCAGCTGAAATCATAGCCGTTGTTAGGGTTATGACTTCGAAAGAACAACTTATCAAAACTTAGAAAATAGGGCAAAGCTTGCACTAAAGATATATATACTCCATTTTCTGGGTTAATTTCTTTTTAAATATATCTTAATATGTAAGGTTATACTACACTAAGCCAAATACATGGCGTACACTGTATTACCAGTATGAAAAAAACACCAAAGAAAAAATACAACAAAACGTCAGGAAAATCTTTTTTGTCATTTCGTTAAAAAAAATTGTTTGAATTATTTTACTCTTTTGTCACTTTTTGTATTTTGTGTTTTTTTTTTGGAAGCCGAAAGTCATGGCAACGTGACCTAAATGTGTGCGTGTTTATAGGAAATATTCTATGAGATTTCAGAACCGCTAAATTGAATTTGATTTTTTTTGTGTAAATTGAAGGGAGACAGATTTTTATGGGATTTCGAGAATTTTCGATTTGAATTTGGTATCCACTTTTATGGCCTGGCGAAAAAGACATTTAAGATTTGATTCTAGCTGGTTGGAAGATGGTTTTTTTTTTGAAATACTAGTTTCACTCTCCGTCGTGACTCGATAAAAATATGTAGAAAAATAATCCTGCTACAAATAAATATTTAATTATTGAGTGTTGACATAAGTTGTGTCCGTTTTTTTCCAATTTAAAAATGAGCACCAAAAGTAAAACAAAATGGTAAAGGTTATACGTAATTTGGAAGAAAATTTTCTGTTCTACAAGATATTGTATTTGATTTTACGTTACATATATTATTTTATTTGATTACAAGCCTTCAAAATAGAATGTCAAATAGACGAAAGTGAGCATTTTCGACACCTCCTTCTGTTCGCGTTCAATCACGGGAATAATGTTGCCAAAGCTGCTCGCGATATTTGCGAAGTGTACGACGAAGATGCTATGAATGAAAAGACCGCTCGTCGATGGTTTTTGCGTTTCAAAGACGGTAATTTCGATCTGAAAGATATGGAGCGTTCCGGACGACCAGTGGACTTCGATGAGGACCGCTTAAACCATATTATTCATGAAGATCCCCTTCAAACCACCGTCGAATTGGCTGAGCAGATGAATTGTAGTCACATGACTGTATACCGCCATCTTAAATCAATGGGTAAAATCCAGTTCGTTCGGCGTTCGGCGCTTGGGTTCCACATGTTTTGAGTGAAAACAACAAAAATCAACGTTCAACAATTTCTGCTGGTTTGCTCGCGCGTCATCGAGCTACGCATGGCCACAAGCAAAGGTTCCTTTACTGCATCATTACTGGTGATGAAAAATTGTTTGAAAATGGTGATGAAATAAATAAATGGTGATGAAACATGTTTGAAGGGGATCTTCATAAATAGTATAGTTTAAGCGGTCCTCACCGAAGTCCACTGGTCGTCCGGAACGCTCCACGTCTTTCAGATTAAAATTACCGTCTTTGAAACGCAAAAACCATCAACGAGCTGTCCTTTCATTCATAGCATCTTTGCCGTACACTTCGCAAATATCGCGAGCAGCTTTGGCAGCTTTATTCCATCGGTTGAACGCGAACAGAAGGAGGTGTCGAAAATGTTCACTTTCGTCTATTTGACATTCCATTTTGAAGGATTGTAATCAAACAAAATAATATATGTAACGTAAAAGCAAACACAATATCTTGCAGAGCAGAAAATTTTCTTTCGAATGGCGTATAACATTTACCATTTTGTTTTACTTTTGATGCTCATTTTTAAATTGAAAAAAAAAACGGACACAACTTATGTTAACACTTAATATAAATTATTACTTCACTATTTTTCAACATATGCGAATTCGGGGAAATATTTAATCAAATGACATCAGCACAACCTTTTTATCCTTATAGTCAACTTGTTTTGTTTTGTAATATTTTTCATTTATCTATCAATAATTGTGGGTTCGAATCCCGAGCTGGAACTCACTTGAAAAGAGTCTGATCTCCAAATCTGCTACATAAATTATCCTTTTTATTAAATGTTTACGTTTGATTTTTGTTTCGAATGAAACCCTTCAATATATTCGAATGGCACCTTTCAATATATTCGAATGGCACCCTTCAATATATTCGAATTGATGATTCGTACACATCAAAGAGCGTTGTTATAAGATAATATTGGCTTCGGGCCCAGTAATCGAGCCATTGATACCGAAAGCATTAAGGAGAATCTGGTCTCTAAATGATGCTTTTCAAATTGTTCTTTTATCATTATTTCACCTGGGGGTTTCAGGTTCGATTCTCGATGGTATTAAAAATGGGTGTCAAAGTGGTTATGGAGTTTTTGTATCGACATCACATGCTCGTGCCAGTAGTAGTTGCTAACACGTGCCATGATGAACTGCGAGTTTCTTGCATATTCTAGATATTAAACTTCCTGGTTCGATTATTGGGGCCGAAGACAACATTGTCTCCCTGTTAAGCTGTTCAGTATGTCCTAATCACCAATTCAGATATGAGTCGTTCACAAGCCAAGTGAGCCAAGTCCATTCTGGTTAGTTTTGAGTAAACTAGGTTCAAACATATTCTAATTCTGTAAGGGTATGATAGCAATTCTGAAAAGTGTTATATTGAGTACATTTATTACACTTACTTTGTACAAAAGCATTTTCTGCTAAAAGCTAAAGATTTTCGCACACCTTTCATGCAGTGATTTTAAATTCAATATTTTTGGATTTGGTTCACTTGGCTTCTGAACCACTCATATATTGAATGGTGCCATAAGAAAAATAAGAACTATTAATATCGATAATAATATTAAATAATCTCTATTGGCATTGCAGACTATGAAGCTCTGATGACATTTTCACTATCACCTTCCAGGTTGTTGTCTTCTGCCACCCTTCTACTCACCAACCCCTACAGTTGCTGCATCCTGTACGAGCCCAACCATTCTTTTAAAAGTATGCATCTCAAGTGTCTTGCCCTAATTTACATGACACCCACGTCAGTATTTATTGCTATTGAAATATTTTATTTAACATTTAATAAACTTATCACACAAAATAAAACGCGTAATACAAAACAATAGATTGAAGTTTAAACATAAAAATTGTAGAAACAATATCAACTTATGCTTCCATGTGAAGTGACTTAACTTATTCAAGTAAGGCCTACTTAACTTATTAAAGAGCTGAACCTTCAATTTATTCTCCGAGATATGGAAGACATCGATGTCGGAAAATTCGATCAAAAAGGTTATCCCGAGTGGTGATGCTCTTAATACGTAGATCAACTCGTGGAATCGATACAGAAAAAATCTTAATTCACGATGGCATAAATAATTGTCAGATTCAGGATTTTGTTTCTATTAGTACCTGGGTCGTCCAGAAAGTTAAGAACGTTTTGACATAACTAAATAAAAACGAAAGATATCAACCATCCATCCATCCATGGCTCTACAACCCAGGTCGGGTCTTGGCCTCCCGCAGAGCTCGCCCCCATGACTGACGGTCCTGTGCAGCGTTACGCCAGTTCCGGATACCGATGCTGTTTGCATCCCTCACAACTTCATCCAGCTATCGGAGTTTCGGCCTTCCCACTGCTCTCCGCCCCCCGGGCGCACCATCCATTATTCGCCTTGGGATCTCGCCCTCGCCCATCCCCTGAAGATGTCCAGCCCACCTCAGTCTTCTAACTCTAATTTCCCTCACAACAGTAGGATCCTTGTACAGATCATAGAGCTCGTGATTGTACCTAATACGCCACTCTCCGCTGTCACAGATTGCGCCATATATTTTGCGCAACACCTTTCTTTCAAACGTTTCTAGAGCCTTTTCATCGACCTTACTGATTGTCCAACATTCCGAGCCATATGCGAGTACAGGTCGGATGAGGGTCTTATAAAGAAGGGCTTTGGTTTTTCTTGTAAGGTAACACCGGTTTGCTGCCACTATTCTTCGTTTGATTTCGGTGGACATACTATTGTTGTTTGTTACCACAGTGCCAAGATATACAAACTCGCTGACAGTTTCAAAAGTACAATCATCAATCTGTATGTTGGGAGGGCTCTGGCGTGAATGTATTGGCATATATTTTGTCTTTGTCTCGTTGACAATCAGTCCCATGTTTTTAGCTGACGAGGCCAGGGTACTAAGGGCAGACTTCGGATCATTTACAGAGCGTGCGATGATATCAATATCATCAGCATAAGCGAGTAGCTGCACGGACTTGTTGAAAATATGGTCAGTAGTTTGAATACCTGCATCTCGGATAGCCTTTTCCAGCGCCAAATTTAATAATATGCAGGCGAGTGCGTCTCCCTGTCTTAGTCCATTAAAAGTTCTCAGGGGTTCAGACAAATCCTGTTGTATTCTAACCAGGCACTCAACGTTGGCCATTGTGAGCTTTATTAGGTTTAGTAGTTTCCTGAGAATATTAAGTTCGTCCATGGCACTATATAGGTTTTCTCTATTTACCGTATCATATGCAGCCTTAAAGTCTATGAAGAGGTGGTACGTGTCAACGTTGAACTCTACTGTCTTTTCCAATATATGTCTCAAGGCGAATATTTGATCAGTCGTGGACTTGCCTTTTCGGAACCCTGTTTGATATTGTCCAATGATATCAACACAAAACTTTATTTACAAAGTCACAGTACCTTATTCTATTTTTCAATGTAGTCGCCATAGCTGTCAATATACTTATTCTAACGTGGAACTAATTTTTCAATTCCGATGTTATAATCTTCTACCGTCAAAGATTTGAGCCAGGATGCCACTTCTTGTTTGAAGGTCTTCATCGTTTGCGAACTGTTTTCCACCCAAAAATTCCTTTAGTTTCAGGAATAAGTGAAAATCACTCGGTGCCAAGTCAGGGCTGTAAGGAGGATGTCCAAAAACTTCCCACTTAAGACGTTGAAGTTCTCGCTGTGTTCGTGCTGATGCATGAGGCCGTGCATTGTCATGAATCAAAACCACCTTTCCCGACAAAATTCCACGTCTCTTGTTTTGGATGGCGCGTCTATGACGTTGAAGAGTTTCATAATAGGCATCTGAGTTTATTGTGTGTCCTCTTGGCATAAACTCCACGTGGATCAAACCCTTTCGGTCCCAAAAAACTGTTGCCATCCCTTTTCTGGTGTTGAGATTTGTTTTTTCCTTTCTCAGCACACATTTTTTTGGAGTCAAGGTGCTCTGTCACTATTTCATGTAGGAGCGATCGTGAAATTTGTGGGAAAAATTAATGTACTGTGCTTCAAGTTGCCTATAAATTTCGATAGGCCGAACATTTTGTGCATTCAGAAAACGAATGACACTACGCACTTCACATTTGGCGGGATTTTCGATGGGCGCAGCCATTTCGAAAGGTTACAGAATAAAGATGCACGACCGTTTAGCAACAAAACTCGGCTCGCACTGAAGCGAGGGAAGGAGCTAACTGGCGCGCATACGATCGCGGTGATGGGAGATCGGCGCAGGGCGTGGTGCGCAATCGTTCTTTACTTTCTGGACGCACCTAGTAATTTGAATATGAGTATAGGTAAAGAAATAACGAGATTTTTTCTTATTTTGCTGATTGAAACATCGAAATGACAACATTTTGCGATCATAGAGAAGATAAAGGCAAAATCGCTGCATGTTTTAGATTGATTCCATCTTTTTTTCCCTCACGTTGGTGATACTGTCTGTGACGTATATTTTAATGTTGGGTTTGACAAGCAAGTTTACAATATTAATTTACACGTTTGCGATTTTTTCATTTAAGAAAGATTTTACGTCGTTTGCGTGAAAGCAAACAGAAGAAGACAATCAGAATTGTGGGAAAATACTCCTTGATTTAGTACCACGATAATGTAACGGCTTCACACTTCACAAATAATTCGTAATTTTTTGGCCAAAATTGTCGTGATACTGCAGGCATAGATTTACTAGATATGGTCACCTGCAACTTTTTCCTGTTCCCGAATATAAACAGGATATTGCAAGGACAACGTGTTGCGACCATATATGAGATAAAGGCAAAATCGCTGGGTCAGCTAAAGGCTATCCCAAAAAGTGCGTTCTTCAAATGTTTTGCGGATTTGAAAAAACGTTGCCTTAAGTACGAGTATATTTTATATTATGGGGACCACTTTGAAGGGTATAATATTGATATAAATTATTAAATACTTTTTGATTAAAATGAAAATTTTCGTATTTTTTTTAATCAAATCTCGTATGTACGAACAGATGCGCAGATCTCTTTTAATGATTAACCAATATTTCTTTATTAATTTATTTAGTATTTAATATTAATGTAGAATTCCATTTTTAAGCAGAATAATTCAACAGATAAATGTGAACAAAATTTACACGACAAACTTAAATTAAAGCAAGAGGCTCGTTTTACTTTACAGTTTGACGATGCTTTTGTAAAGCGAAACATGCCTGTCATTTGAATTGAAGTTTGTTCACATTTAAGTGTTGAATCAACATTTTTTGGTAAAATTGGTTACGTATTAAAAAAACTTAATGTTTCTGTTATGGCCTTTTGCAACGAAAACACTTTTAGAATTTCAACTGTGTAATTTCATTTGTATAATCGTTGAATTACATTAAAGTATAATATTAACAGTATTATAGAAGTAATAATAACGATGATGTTAACATCGTAGTGGCTTTAAGAATAATGCTTGCTGCCTCTGATATGACGTCCTATTTAAAGCTAAGATAACGTACGGACGACCCTTAGATAGATTAAGAAGGAATTTGTCGGGTATGTTATCGTTGGCCTTAAGGTCAAATCGATATCAGACGATTTATATCGTTCGCAGTTTACTTCCATTTAGTGATACCAAATATTTATTGAATTTGGATAGTAAACCGCCAACAAGATAATAAATTTGAACACAATACATTGAGTTAAGTTTGACATACACGTGATAACACTAATATTTATTGGATGTAGATAACATTGATAAGCTTAACATTGGTTTGCATGATTACTTAATATTTATTAGATGTAGATAAGAGTATATGATAAGATAACATTGGTAGGGATACATTACATATGAGATAGTTGTTTGGAAGAAATTTGTTATGACAATAAGCCCGCCAGATGTACCATGTACACAAAATTACAAATAAATCAATTTCAACAATTTGGTTATTTCTCTTCCTTCTTCATATAATATTCGAAGATAGTTAAGTAAATAAAAAATTTAGAAATTGTCTAATTTTCTTAAGCTTACCTCCGAGAAAGCATTTAGAAGTGTGAATTCACAATTAAAACATCGTTAGGGCGCGTTTATAAGTTGCGATAATGAGAAAAGGCGCTTGGTATTATGGTACAGTAAAATGTTGTCTGAAAAAGTCGCGTATGGAAAGTGGTAAAGCGAATCGAGTATAAAGGATAATGCTGAGTTCATATCTTAACTTTATGTGTTTATTAAGTAGGGGCAAATGGTAATATAAGTTTAACCGTTTCAAAACGTTAAAAATTATATAATTGTGAGAACGCAACAAATGGGTAACTCCAAGTCTAAACGGTATTTCGAATTGAGCGTTTTTTTTAAATATATTTTTTTAAATTCTTGAATAAAACACACAATTTGCTTTGATTTCAAAATACTTTTTATTGGTCATTGAAGTATTTAAACACAAAAAAAAAACAGTATCCGCCAAATGTCCACCTCTTGCAGCTCCACAGATGTCCACTCTTTTGTCAAAATTTTCGATGACATTTTGGCATAATTGCGGTTCTAACTCACTCAATAACGCGAATAATTTCGTCCTTCAGCTCAGGAATTGATTAAGGGTCATTTTTTATAGACCTGGCTTTTCACGTAACCCCAGAGAAAATAGTCCAACGGTGTCAGATCACATGATCTTGGTGGCCAATTAACATCACCGTTTCCGGAGATTACAATACATAAAATAATTCAATAATTTGAACGCGTTGAATGCATTGTTTACGACTCCATTTTTATAAATGTCACACACTACACTTTTCAAATGTCACAAGACCCAGGCAAGTTCACGACGTCATCTATGTTTTATCCAAGAATTAAAAAAATCGCTCAATTTGAAAGACCCTTTAGTTTAGTGGATATTTTTTATCCGGATATCGAGTTCAGTAGTATCTTTCTCCGGCATTTCCTAAACCTTATGTCTTGACTAGAAGTCTGGTTATTCCATTTTGTATTTTGTTTGATTGTATTTGATTATATGAGCTATGACAAGTCTGATAAATATATGAATTAACCGGTCTATACTCAAGAATCAATCCGTCTAGTTAACTATCTAATATTCTCCATATCAATGCATGGAGTCGAAACATGGACAATGAGAAGAATGAAAATAAACATGATAGATGCCATCTAGCGGTGATATTAAATACTCACCATATTTCATGAAATGTAAGGCGCAGCAACTTCTATATCATTCAAGAATTACAGATCACTGAAAGACTTCCGACGAAATGTAGAAAAAGAATATTAACGTATTTTGGGCATATTGATAGAAAAACATCAAGTCTGGAGAATATGGTGATCGCGACGACCGTTGAAAAAGGATAAACAAGAGATAGATACCGTGTGAGGTGGAAGAATCATATAAAGAAGTTGACAGGATCCTCATTGACCGCTGCATTCAGCAAGCCGCAGGACTGGGAGGGATGGAAATAAGTTGTGCGCTGAGTTAGAGACAAAGTAAAGAACAACGATGCTCAGCATTGAGCACGCGATGGAGAAAAAGTACAGTTCAATAACCAAACTCAAGGATACTCTCTCTCGGTACTCGAACCCGCTATTACTAAACAAATCAAATCTGGTAGCTAAAGCAGCACCCGAGCGAATCATGTATAATATTTTCCTTGTATACAGTAAAACCTTGCGGTATTATTATCGTGTGACAGTTTCTTCCAATCGACCAGAATTTTTTTGAGGCTTTTAGTGAAACTAGACTGAAAAGCTTTTTTCAACCCTCCGTCGGGTGTATTACAAATCTTAACACGTTCGGGCGCAACTCATCTGTGAGATTAAAAATTAAATTTCTGCTTAGAATTAAGGGAAAGTTTATCAAACTGGACTTTTCACTCAAACATAATTATATAACATTTGTACATTTCTTTGCACTTTTCAATAAGTAAATTTGAAATTTTCTCATATCGTTTTTTTTTAAATAGAAGATAACTAGTTAACAACATTGTCAGTCTTTTGTTGGCAGCTTATCAACACAACTAATGCAATTCAGTAACATCACAATTTTTTTAGTCATTTATAGGTTTGTAAAAAAGATTTAGCACAATAAAAAGTATGTGGAATTAACTGTCACATCTTCATAAGGTAGGTGTTCGTGTGACGAAAATAAAAGCAATAACTTAACATTAGAGAACACTATGCTAGCACTTTTTCAAATATTATTTAGAATGTAAAATTCAAATTCACTTGTGATCATAAAACGTCTTCACAAAAACAAAAGGGAGTAATCAAAATATGATTAGAAAGTTATTCCTGATCAGGCTCACGCTGAACATTTTCGAAAACATTTTTATAACAATTTTCACACACCATGCGTGCATGTTTGTATTCATATAGTAAATAACGATCAATATCATTGAGTTAGGGGCTAGAACATAGTTATAAGAACTAATGCAGGTATATAAAAAGAAATATTGAGAAAAAAACATAGGTTCAGAAATCAAAAATACTAACGCAATCGGGCGCAACTCATCCAGCAGATTAAAACGTCCGTCACGGAGAACAACGGTGTATTGCAGATAACAAAGATACCCTTGTGTGAGGGGTACGGAGTTAGGAAGCCACTATAAGCCTCACCTCTGTGTCGGTAAACCTCGCCTATTGGCACAAGAAAATCTAGGTGCCTCATCTCACAGATTAAATGCGCCCGCCCAAGGGTTAAAACTAGGTTCCAACGGGAATTGAATCAATAACCTAAACCTACGAGCCAGACCGCAGGCGTTTTACCAATTAAGCCACGGAGGTGTCAGTATTTCATAATTTAGTTTTTTTGTTATTGTAGTTTTGTACTACTATATACTCGTATGTGTACATTCTTAATTTTTTGCGCCGTATTATTTTGAATTATGTTATGCTGATTTTTTTTAGAGATGTAATTTTATCTTTAATTTATTAAATGTCGCTATGATTAATAAAGGACACTGAAGTGTCGTATATTTTTTCAACAAATAAATAAAGTCTGCGATCTAGACCAGAAACAATAAGGATACGAAAATGTTGCCAGCAAAAAGAAAACCTATAAAAGAATATGAATTTAACTTTAGCGAAGAATAATAATTTGTTTCCTGACCTTTATTCCACTGTGAGAGACTGTTCCCATTGTAGTTTTTATTATCTGTGTTAATAAATAGCAAAATGTCAGTCGGGGACAGGGAATTTGTGTCGACTTACACAGCTAATGAGCTGTTTTTGTATTCACAACCGTTCCTCCGATACTGCTGATGTTCGTTTCAAATCAATAGACTTGAAGCAAACTATCTGGGTTAAAGTGATTTGGTAGTTGTGATCAGGTCTAGAAGGCTAAACCGACTGGCTTGGCTGAGTCACTTGAAAATAATAAATTATAAAATAAGAACAAGGGTATAAATCAAACAAAATTATAATAATAAACAGCCAGATCAATTTTGAAATTCATTAGCAGTGGAAACAAATAATTGAAAACCTAACAGCAGATATCTCTAAAATAGTTCATCATTATCGATAATAATTTAGAAATTTCTAAGAATCATAAATTTTAAACTTTGAATACCGCATGAAGAAAGAATTATCCCAACTATTAAATGCAGTGAAACTCTTGAAGCTGTGTGACAGAAGAAAAACAGCCGATATAGTACTGCTATACAAAATCATTCACTCAGTGATTGATGCACCTCACTTACTCGCAAGTATTTCATTTCGTATTCTCACTAGATCCACAAGACAGCTCAATCCCTTTTATACCGAAAATTGTTATACTAACTATAAAATCAACTCCTCTATAATTCGTATGCAAAGACTTGGAAACGAGTTTTGCAACAATTTAGATATTTTTAATATAAGTATATATAGTATTCGCCAGAATATTACAACAATATTTAGAAATAGCTACTCACTTTGTGCTCTCCTTTATTAATATAAATAACGTAATACAAACCAAATATTAAGGACAATATTTTGCCTCTGGAGTTGAGTAACCCTGCGAAGCTTTTAATTCTGCAAAGCAACTTGCATCTCGTTCCACTAATGAGGCCATGTGTTTTCTATATCTCAATATATATCCATAAAATTCCCACAAAATTCTCAAAAATTATTAAATAATTTTAAAACGAAGACTGTAATTTATTCTACTGCTTTTTATATCTTCATGTTAGTTTAAGATAAAGTTGTATTATTTGTCAATAATTTTAAGTACTTGTATAACCTGTCACATGTTCATTTGTATATAAAGACACTGTTGTGTCGTTAATTAAATAAATAAATAAATATTTAAAAAAATGTTGCATTATTATCCCTTGTGTTAAAAATGTTGCATTATTATCACTTTTGTTATAATAATGCAACATTTTAACACAAGCGACAATGTTAAAAATGTTGCATTATTATCACTTTTGTTCAAAATGTTGCATTATTATAACTTTTGTTGAAAATGTTGCATAATTATTACTTTTGTTAAAAAATACGTGAAAATCCTCAAAGCGAATGCCTGATGCGAATATACATATAATGTGTGATATAGGTACCTGTTGGATATATTTTTGATGAATTTGTTGAAATTATGATACGATGTGATGTTAAATTCGTGTATGTGATAATTTTGGATTAGTGCTTAAAGATGTCAATACAGAGTGTGAAGGTTTCAGATGATTGTTTTAGTATTTCAGACAAGTGTATATCGCGTCATTACAGGTTTTGCCTAGTAAAGCGGTACTATCACAAAATGGTTGTATTATTGGCATTGGTATGTGCTCAGACTCTACGGTTCGCCTTTACTGTAAATTTTAACCTCTTTAAATCTTAATTAATTTAAGGTTTAAAAAAATCTTGCTTGTAAATGTATTATTTACGTTAAATGCAACATTATGTCGTAGTAGTTTAGATATATAGGCGTCTAAAACGTTCAAAGTCGATAATATATTTATAGTATCATACACTTCATTTGCTATCAGAAAACAGAAATATACGACAAAGTTGTTTACCAAGTGCACATAAACTCTGTG
>CATKWJ010000380.1:0-32379 GCA_949825065.1 Odontocerum albicorne | reverse complement strand
ACAATAATATTGGATATATTCGAGGTCCTACTAGCTTTGTTTTGGTATGATTTAAAATACCCCGATCTCTCAACGTTTTTATTAATCGAGTCATAGCATTTTTAGCAATTCGTATTTGACTCGATTTTATCCTTTTCGTGGGTTTTTGGGCACATTTACAGAAGTGAGTCATATAACCTGGAGAAATTAATGGTCATAGAACGCCAGGATGAAGAGGAAGGGGCTGAGAGCCAGCAAGATAGTGTTAGGTGAAGGAATTGACTGAGATAAGTCTGGACATGCAAACGGCAAGTAACCGAAAGGTGTAGACATATCGCCCTGACCTGTACTACTAACACCTCATAGATCACGATCATCAGTAATGAGGAACGACAAGGATGATGCGTCTTACTAGAAACTAATACAAAAATAACGTTATTTCTTTCTTCACTAAAGCTTTCTACTTCAATTGAGTTACTTAGTTAAAACGAAACCTAAAATATAGGATGGTGAAATTTAAAAAGTAATTTCAACCTAAAAATTATAAAATATAGTTCATTGGACTCATTTTTCATTCCGTGATGTCTCTATCAGTTTATCTTTAGTTAGTACAAAAGTTTTTTTTAAAAGGCGTGTAATGCTTTTTTTGCAACCACAACGCAACGGTGTGTCGGCAACCCTAATTAACGGCAGTGGGCCGGCACGAGGTGAGGGCAGACGTGCAGACTGTGTGTGGTGTGCATTAACACGCGGGGTCGCAACGGCGGCACCGCTGCTGGGTGACGTGCCTGGACGGCGATTAACTGTTCCTCGCCAGGGAGGTAATATTATCAACTCGGGACCAAGCAGGACCTTGACCCCCATGAGGAGATCGTCTTTATCAATTACTGATAAAATTAAGGGATAAATGCATAAAAAGGTGACTGACTACGTGTTCAAAATAGAAAAATAATATTTTTCAAATTCTCAATTTAACCATAAAATATCCAATTTTATCATCCGTTAAATATTTTTGGCTTTATTTCTTCAAGGGCGCTTAAATTTTCTTTTTTTCTATTACGACACACATATTTCGCATCATCTACATGCACACACCTTCTTTTACATCTTTTACTGAGTTTTTACATTTTCTTCTTTAAAAATATCATTTGCTATTATCTTTTTTTTAGGAGGCGAAGATTGACGGAGGCCAAAGCTCGATATGGGCTGTAAGACCATCGAAAGAAAAAGAAAAAAAAACATTATCTTTTTTTATGTGAAATAATTGCTATTTGATTTGAGGTAAATTTAAAATTGTTTCGAATTATACTCGTATTACAGAAATTCTGAATTATTTCCTTTGTATGTAGTACAGTACAACCTGGTGGACTTATTACCATATGCAAATTTCTTCAAACCCAACAGAAATATGTTAGCCCCCTATTTGGAAAAATAGACCAGTTACCTTTTTTGGGTCCCATCAGGAAGCAAACTTGAAACCAAGGGCTGAAGTCAAGCGCTCTAACAACTAAGCATATCTGTCACATGTTAAGTCGACAAATACATATTGTATTATTGTATTAAACTTTAGTTATTTATAATACTAACCGGTGGGCCTATTATCATATGACAATATGCTCCAATTAACTTAAAATATGTTGATGATTTGACTGGAATCTTTTTTTTTAAACCTGGGTTCCTGCGGGAATCGAACCCGCAATCCCCGAGCTAGAAGATAGGCGCCTTACCATCTAGGTTAGGTTATGGAGGTCTTCAAGTACTATTCAAAGTATCTAGATGTCTAATCGGATTGACAATATGTCAAACATTGATACATTTAAATGCAGTTATGCAGAAATATTTTCCAAGGGAAGATTGTTTTGATTCCGTTTGAAATCCACCCTAACCTGTTCTGTCTTCTAGTAATGTATAAACAATACTCTGGTGGCAAAAAATAAATCTGGAAAATATCGTTATGTGAGGGACATCGACCCTCACCTCGCACATGGCTAGGGGTGTGAGACTAGAAATAGGGGTCTTTGGCGCTATTTAACCTGCTTTTTGATTTGTGTCATAAAGGACTGATATAATATAATGTTATGCGGGCTGAGGGTTGGAGGGGTGCCATAAGGCCTTTTGGCTGCTGCGTACAATAATGTGATGCGCTCAGGTGGGGAAAATGTTATCTCTGGGGGAATAACAGTTATTAAATCAAGATACAATTTTACAAATGTACTCATGTATGTAAAAATGTGTCAGTTATATTTTTTTAAATAATTTAAACTCGCATAGTTAATAGGATAATAATAATTTTATTTGTATTTTTTATCTCGAAATAAAATTACAGATGGTGTTTTTTTTACTTGATTTGACTTAATAAATGAGGTAAAAGAGGGGACATATTCAAACCTTTTTTTTAATGAATCATTTATGATATATGATACATACTGACGATTCCTGTCGTTTGCCGCCTTGTGCATGAATAAACACATATTTTTATGTTGTTTATAGTTACGTTGTGGAGGTTTAAAGACATTGTAATTTATTTTTATCAAACGCTGTTTATTTTTTGTGACAGTATAACCCTACCGGTTTCAAGGCTTTCACCTCATCTTCAGGGGAGCGCAAACAAGACTAAATGCTGTTCGAACTGGTACCGTTGAACAGTTATTTCCCAAAATCTCTCCGCTCTTCGCCGAAATTGTCCCATGCCTCCCTCATCCCTCAGCCCCCAACCGTTGAACCGTGTTTATCGGTACCAGTTCGAACAGCATTTAATCTTGTTTGCGCTCCCCTGAAGATGAGGTGAAAGCCTTGAAACCGGTAGGGTTATACCGTCACAAAAAAGTGGAATAAACAGTGTTTGATAAAAATAAATTACAACACATATTTTTAATTCGATATGCAATATTTTTGTAAGTATATTCGAGTGTTAGCTGAAGTGCCAGTCGACCAATCGGACTTATGAACAGAAAATATCACCAACCCATGAAATATTCGAGTGTTAGCTTAAGTGCCAGTCGACCAATCGGACTTATGAATAGAAAATATCACCAGCCCATGAAATACGATTATATTATATTTTTGTGGTTAATTTGAAATATCGAACAAATATATTTAATTTTTGCACCTGTAAAAAAATACTAAGCCTGTTAAATGGGCATTTAATAATAAATTTCCGTTTTAAAATTAATTGTTCTACACAAACTCATACAAAGCGGCTAGATATTACCTCAATTATCTTGTAACAGGTAAAATGTGGGTTCAGTCCTTTAAGCATATTAACACCCAAGTTAAAAATGTGGGTTGAGTCCTTTAAGCATATTAACACACAAGTTAAAAATGTGGGTTGAGTCCTTTAAGCATATTAACACACAAGTTAAAAATGTGGGTTGAGTCCTTTAAGCATATTAACACACAAGTTAAAAATTAACAAAATTTTGGGCAATAGACGCACACTCACCAAACTTCATGGAGAATACTTTGAGTCATTAGACTTACTGATTTTTCCAATGTTTACCAACTTCGTCATGCTCAAAAATCCATATAATATTTTTCATTTAAACATTGCTTTTCTATATTACCTCTTCGAATATGAAGTACCTGTCACACTGACAAAGTACTGATAATATCTACAAGAATAAAACTTAATAAAAATGATAAGTGGATAACGAAGAATAGACATTCATAAGAATGAGAGTAGGTACAACAGTTTTTTGATGCTATTGACTATCGTATATTCCACAGTTGTTGAAGATGTTCCTTAAAATGTCATTAAAGGAATAATGTAACAATGATGCTTTGAGAGTTACTGTTTAAAATTATTATAAAATTAAATAGTTAAAAAGAAACAAAACTGCTTTATAAATAAATTGACCAATCTTAAGTTATATATCACCATATATAAATAAATTAACATGTAAAAAAAACTCCATTTCGACATCATCGAGAAAACACGGCATCTGTTTGGTTTGAATGAAAGATTAAAAAAAAGGAATATGAGTACAACTGTGAAATACGAGTACACATTTTACTGGCTATTTTCACAAATATTAGATTGATATATTTTTCCAATAAAACTAAATAGTGTGTTTTGTGTGAAAGATTTTTTTGCGCATACAAGTCCAATTATGATATTAAAATTAAATTCGGCATTGTACTTTTATAAAGGGAAAAAAGTGCACAAGATGTCTATGTCAGTTAATTATTTACTTGTATGTTTGTGTATTATTGTATTTATATAATATGTTACAATATATACATCATCTTCTTTCTTCTTCTTCATCGCGTACTAAATTCTGAGCGTCTTGGTCCTCTGAGTGTTTCAAACTTGGTGCACCACCTGTCTTGACCCCTACCAGCCCTAGACCATGTTGAATGCAGCGCTTAAAGAGAATCCTATTATATTAACTCCTTTATTTGATACGTTCACCTCATAAGACACTTTCCTCTTGTTCGTCTTCCCTCAACTGCCCCCATGATCACCAGCTTCTCCAGACTTTCGCCATTCTTTCTAGCAATATGCCCAAAGTATAATACTTTATTAATTATTCGTATATTTCTTTAATATTTGATTTCAGGCAAGCATTTTTAGAAACTAGGCTATATCCATAAAACGAAAGTTATCCTAAAGTTGTACATTGTATACCTGGTGGATGTATTGCTCTGTAGCGAATGCTTCCAACAAACCAGATCTAAAAATATGTAGTGCTTAAGAGTATATCCATAAAGCGTTTTACCAAAATTGTGGGACTTTATTAAATAAGAATATATCATAACTTTAATCGCATAGACAAAACTAAAATACAAGGTTTAAGATTGTCCTTAATAGTTGTCACACAGAACTTTCACAGTTTTATCAAAGGAAAGGGACCAGTGCTGACGTGATGAAAATAATAATAATAAATTGATGAAATCATCATACCTACATAATAAGAATGAAAGTGTTGGGATTTGGTGACGTGGCCCATGTTGTGAATGGGAAAATGTTTATCATAGGTCGGGGAAACCCCTGGAAGGGTAGTCCGGTGGGGCGTGGGCGGGGGCGGGATCCCGCCTGCCCAAATCCCTCGCCTGGGCGGATATTGTCGGGAAAACAACCCCCGAGATACCATGATAAGGTTATACGAACACATTCAACTTATTTTCACTTCAAAGGCAATATAAACCAAAATAAAACGTTTAATAGAAACCCGGATCAAAAATATACACAACCGTTATGCCAAGGTCAGTGGAATGTTCCACTTTTAATAGAAACAGTGCAAATCTATAGCTTTTTTGTTTTTTCATTCATAAATGAGCATTTTAGTAAAAAGAATTTTTGTTTTGCATTTATACATACATAGCATTACGCCATATTCATTTTGGGGTAGGCAGAATGCACAAATCTCCCCACTTTTGTATTACTTACATTGTATACAGCAGTACTATCTGGCGGGTTTATTACCATGCAGTTATCTTTCCCGACCAATCAGAAGAGAAGAGGCCTTGAGTGAAAATTAGACAGGAATCCTTTTTAAAATAAAAATGTACTTAACGGTGGGGATTAAACCCTCAACCTCCGGGTTGGTAGACAGGTATACTACCAACTAAGCCACGGAGGTCGTCATCTATTCACACATAAAGCCTGTGGCTCTTCCATGTTCATATATCTTGTCAAACATGCTTTTCTGTTACTGAAACTTTTCACCTTTCCCCCCAGTCAAAATTTCGCCAACTACTCGTATATTTCATTTCATATATGATATATTTGTTTTGTTTTATAAATCTTTTAGGACTCATTCTTTTGACACACTCAACCCATCTCCATTATGTAAACAGGCTTTCTCAGTTCACTATTATTGTATTTTTACATCGACTCTTGAACCAGTTACCAACTAACGTTGGTCTCGCTCTGTCATTTGCATGTTTTAAAAAGCGATTAAAAACTTTTAATTTGAAGTCAGTAATGTTACGTTCTTCATTCTAGATTTTCTTTCCTATCCCATCTCTACCTTTGATTCAAGATATATTACTTTTATTGTTGTTATTTACATTCTTCATTAATTTTGTACAAATCAATAAAAAATTGAATAACTTTTGCGACCATGTAACTTCTTCATTTACTTTTGTCTGGCGGGCTTGAAGATATTGCCACCTAGTAATACACTCACCAGATTATTATAGATTACAATGAATCATATTAAATAAATAGTAAATTCATTCAAATATATGGTACGATTCAAATGGCTATTTGAATACTGCTGTCCAACTTCGTTTATGTGTACGTCTTTTTTTATTTCCCTTTTTATAAATGGGACTTGTTTTTTTTTTTAGATATTTAAAAAATGATTTCTTAGTTTAAAAACAACATCTAACTGAGGTGATAATTTGCATTTTTAGAAAAGAACTATGAAGATTAAATTAAAAAAAGCAACTGTCATATAAACCTGATTTTGTAGTATGGGCTAACGCTTTTATATAATATATTGCTGTCTGTTCCATCTGAAACCAGCTGGGATTCAATGGGCTGGCATTATGCGTTCAACAAAAGAGATGAATACAGAAGGAAGAAAATAAAATGAAGCGGGTACTTCAGTTTTTCAAGAGCTTGTTTTTTAGTCAACTATTAAAATATCCATTTTCATAGGACAATAATATTACACAAAAAATTCACAAGAAAACAAAAATGACCCAAAAACCACATTTAAATACAATTAACTGACCAAATTCACAAGAAAACAAAAATGACCCAAAAACCACATTTAAATACAATTAACTGACCAAAGACATTCATCATTCTTTGAAATAGAATATTCTTTTGAATCCTTGTAGCGCTACATTTTTGATCTGGTTTTCTATATTATTCCTGGTATGTGGAATACCAGCTATCTTTCAGGACCGTCTCTTTGGCAGTCTGCTTCGTGATCGGCTTCCTATGAAGTAACCATTACAAACTATACGACGAATCTAGGTCTCAACTTCCCCCCGAGACACCGCCACTAAAGCCTCCTGTGTCTGTCCTATTTAATGATGTCATCAGTTTTACACATTCTCCTTATCTCTGTGTTTCTTATTCTGTCTCGGAGTGTTTTACTAGCTAAACATTGCAAGAGTTTCATTTCTGTGTTTCTTATTCTGTCTCGGAGTGTTTTACTAGCTAAACATTGCAAGAGTTTCATTTCTGATGTTTTATGGAATGTTTCGTTCGTGTGATTTAAACATAATAGAACGTTTCAATGCATATTTTTTAAATCCTCTCTTAACTTTCTGTTGTCATGTACTTGAAGTATTAATTTTATATTTTAGTTATGTTTGTTCAAAAATGACGTTTGTTCAAAAATGATAACATCAAGATAAATGCTACAGAAATGCGAACACTTAAGAAAAATTGTTATTGTTACACTATGAAAGGAGACAAAATGAGGACTTGTTCAATTCAACATTACGAAAATATATGACGATATTAAATGTTGGGAACTGTTAACCGATATCATTTAATGATAATTTCGATATATTTAGTTACCATAACATTTAAAACTATAACTTTAGTAAAGACTTTTTTGTATATGCGAAAGATTCATCCCATATACTCGTACAATATAATACGGTTTAGATATCTTTTGTACGAGTATACAAGCAATGTCGAGCGATCATGGTAACACGATATTGTAATGAAGTACTCGTAATTTAAACATCAATATATCGTTTGTGAAAGGTTAAACCCAAAATTGAGGTTTTTTATTTGACAAGAGTTCTCCAGTTACTTTTCTATCCACATAAAAATATTTAAAAAAAATCAAAAGACAAATATAATACGAGTATGGGTGATAGAGGGAATATTCAATATGTGATAGAGGGAATATAAATTTAATTAAAATAAAATGAACTACTTAACGAATTTCACATTGTGATTGACGCTATCCAAATAGATTTTTACTTTTCAGAATTGATTGATAAACAGATTACGAACTCCGTTGCAAATATGGAAGATTGGTAAGACGCTTGACTTCCAACCGGCGTTTTGGTTTTGATTGCTGATGGTATGAAAAAAATAAAAAAAGGGTCACAGTCTGGTAACAATTCTAATACGTGCCGAGTACGCGTTGTCAACTCGTGCAATGATGAACCACAAGGTCCGTGTCAACTCGATTACCGATGTCCGAATCACCGATTCGGATGTGTTGAAGAGGAACATACGAAAGAAGAATAATTAAAAAAGATAATAATACAGACGCGCCAGTAGATACGGATCTGAACATTGTACTGATTAGGTAGTTAACATAACACTCAACCAATAATGAACTGATCGTGCATCAACACACCGCTGCCAGAATAGGAACTTCCCAGTTTACCAGTCACACTACAGACCATATCGCGATTCCACCATGGCAACAGACCAGACGAGACGCTAGGTTCGGAGTGAAGTGTGGATATTCTGAGTGCTTCGGAATATCAACTTTGCCGACCGCTCGCTGTTCCTCTCTCGCTGTTGCGCTCGAGCTTTGATAATCCTGAAGTTATGCAACGGACACTTCGATTGGCGTAGAGCTACGCTGATAAACGTGAATTGGTAACATCCAAATTGAATGGGCTACTTTCGTCATTGGGTATATTTGTATTTTTATTTTTAATGTCATGATTTTCTACAAATGTTTCTCAAAGTGACTCGGACGGATCTTCATTTGAAATGTCCTTGAGAATAAAACTATTGTAAATGCTGCACAAAAATTACGGGTCGAAAATTAATTTTCAAATACAACGAAATATTCAAATCACACCGACACGTCTTAAGTTGCAATTTGATATTTGATATTTTCTAGTATGTTTTATTAATTTTTCAAATGATTTACAAATGAATTTTCTTATTCATCAGGAAATTGTTCAATTGGTTTATTGTATTATTGTATTAGATCCCTTTCAAAAATCTAATTATATTTAACAGTTCTTCCCCTTATTAATTAAAAAAAAATATGAAAAATAAATTTGAAATAAAGTGGATTTTTTAAATATTTTTAAAATCCACATGTATAACTTGATTTGACTTAAAATAGATCAAAGTGAAAAAAAAACTATCTGAAAGCAAAAAATCATCCCAGATTTGTTATATTAAGTTGTTCATAAATGGGCCAAAGCAAATGATTAAGTTATTTATAAATGTGCCAAAGTGAATGCTTAAGTTGTTCGTAAATGGGTTAAAGTTAAAAAATAAATTGTTTATAAATGGGTCAAAGCGAATTATAGTAATTTTATATAAACCTATTGAATAGAAAATACACTTGTCACTATATTCAGGTGTGTTTATGGCCTATTGTATAAATAAATTCTATTATTTAACATCATAATTTATGTGTACGAATTTTATTTTTAACCAAAATATTACTGACATGTGAGTTTCCCAACATATAATAAATTCAATATGGCTCCAGAGGAGCGACTCTGCAGTCTTCAGTGAGAACAGTGAAGCAGCCTCAGTCGCCACGCTGTCTGAGCTCTCAGGCGGCCGGTGCCGGGCCAGGCCGGGCCAGGCCGGGCCGACCTACCGTCACCATTGTATCACATATCACAGCCTATCATGTACCGGCCGCGGAGTCCTGGGACGCACAGAGTACACTCATTGCGGCTGGATAAGTTAAGCTACACGCCGTAATGAGCTGTTTGACCCATATATGATATGCATCATGTAGCGTTTACATTTCACACCACGGGAATTGATATAAATCATATTAGATTTGAACTTAAAATGAATTTTGTCTCTAAATTATAGTAAAGGTACTCGTATTTGATTAAATTATGTATTTTTCATAGAGTTAAAAAATGAGGGTAACAATGAACCATAACTGTGTAAAACCGATAAATATCGCTAATAATATAAAGAAATACAATACCATTAACTAAAACAACGCTCGTTTATTCGATATTTGGTAAAGTACAACATTATACAGTACTTTTAAATTTCTTAAAACACCCATAACAAGAAATAGAAGGAAATGTATAATTTAAAACACAAAAACGAAACTTCAATAGATAATGTTTTTTCTGAATGTATAATATAATATTCAAAAGCGTGATTTAATATATTTAAGTTCATGTATTACTATACTTTTTTCATTTATATTGTATCCTTCAATTTATCCGAATTGGTGATTCAGATACATTGAAGAGCATGATCGGGAGACAACATTGTCTTTAACCTCATTCATTTTAGAATAAAGGGGTTTATATCCACTAGAGTAGGCACAAAATTCGCGGTTTGTCATTGCACATATTGGCAATACTACCCCGTACGTGAAGAGGTAACAACAGTAATCTAGTGCGTGTTAGTATTGTTACTAGACTAACTTTTTTGTCTAATTGGATTTTATTTCGGTTGCCATCGGGAATCAAACACAAAACTCCTGGGTGGAAATCGATCGTCTTACCAACTAGACCTCGGAGGTAGTTATTTTGGTTTTATAAATATAAAAAATTAAAAATAAATGTACCCATATTAGGGAAATGCTTTTAGATAATATAATTATGTGCATTACCAATGTTGATTTTCTTTTCATTGAAATCCTCATTTGATAGGGGTTTTAATAATCGTATAAAATACAAGAAATATGAAGCTAAATCAATTAAATATTAAAAGGAGATTATTTTGATGTTTTATTAATTTCAAGATGTTTCCTGAAACGGTCTGATTTTCAGGTGACTTGTTGGCAGCACACCGCGAAGTGCAGGACCGCGCGACCGCCCGCCAGCCAGTGGTGGTGGCGGGCGGGAGAATCAGCGTGCTCGGTAATGTTATAAAGTCAATTTGCTTTAGGAAATAGATAGTTATTCACGTTACAACAATTGCTCGGCCATCCGCTTTATTACAGCGCGTCGCTCCGCGCGCCCCGCGTTCCTATGTCCTTTTCATCGGCATTGCCCCGTCGATGACTCGGCTATTGTTTAAGCCATCGACTCATCGTCGACTTCAGCAGAGGTACTAAGATTGTCTTGTGTATAAGCCACAGTTGTAGAAAGATGAATGGACTAAGGAACTGAGATGTTCATATTTTTTGATTTATTTATTAGTAAAAGGAAGGTTCAATATTATATTAATTTACCAAGTGGGGGTTATTTGAAGTTAAAACACTTTCCAAGTTTATGTTACTTTATTCACAATTTTAACTTAAAACGATATTATAATTTTAAATAACTTTTGACACAAATCGTCAAGATTGAAGTTTTTTTTCTAATTTTATGTATATTATTTGACAACCTCCATTGGCGAGACACCTGTCTTCCGAACCGAAGGTTGCGGGCTAGATTCACATTGGTTCCTATTATTTAAATAAGGGTGTCTATACAATAAAACATTCATTGAAAAATACGATACAGATTATAAAACGATATATTTTTTCATAAATTATGAAATGCAAATAATCGTGATATAAATAATTATCGCTGACAGTTCTCAAAATGTTACTTAGTGTTACATATGAAATTCAATAAGGGTGCCAATTGTTAACATGGAGATAATGAATATATATATATATATATATATATATATATATATATATATATATATATATATATATATATATATATATATATATATATATATATATATATATATATATATATATATATATATATATATATATATATATATATATATATATATATATATATATATATATATATATATATATATATATATATATATATATATATATATATATATATATTTAAAAAAAATGTAGAGAAAAACAGATAATTGTATAATCCTGAAGTTTATCAAGACGTATACGTATATTTTGTGTCGAGGGGTGAAATCTGGGGGAAGTTGATAAATAATCGACAGACGATTTGCCAGCAGGAATTTGTCTGAATGTGCCCCTCCCGTTAAGGCGGCTTGGAGGGGCCGGGAAGGTCGCGGCGCCCTCCGACATGTGTCCCCAATATCCGCATTGAGTGCCACAGTGCCCACTGGTGCCTCTATCCCCCACGATGCACTGTACCGTATACCGTGCGTCACTTCACCGGTTAACGGGAAAAATCACCTGTTCCTGCGTCCAATGCACCCCTTTAAGACGCCGTTTATTGTGTCAATGTCAAGAAAGCTTGGAGTTATCTCGCAACAATTCAACCGATAAATGTTTCAGTCGAGGGGTTTGGTAATTTAACGCAAACTATTACTTGTGAATGTAGACTTACACTATAGTAGTCAGTGAATGTGTACTATACTCTATAATGTCCACATTCTCGAGTAAAAGTGTTCTTGCAGTGCTCGTCGTTAGTGAACATCTTAGAACATGAACATACGCAGTTGCAGTTCTTGCACGTTGAAGTTAAAGACTAAAATGTAAATGCAAGAGGAATGGTACTTAACGCACATCGAAATGTCACAACTCTTTGACTTGCTTCAATAAATAAAAACGCTCGTTAAAAGTTTTTCTCAATGTTTCCTATTGTTACCCAACCCCAGTTAGTAAAATCAACAAATATTAGAGTTTACCATATAATCACTAGTGAATATGGATGAATTATTTTAAAACGAACGATGTATTCCACATTTACTGTTAACAATAGTGAAGGTGTACATTAACTTGTAATAATTTACATTCACTGTGACATATACAATTAATATAATATTATTGGTAACATTTTTATACTCAAATATATTTTTGAGCATATATCTAATGTATTTTTATATAATATATGAGTATATTATCACGATATATTTCCCTGAAGAGTGTGCAGAGAAAAAGATCTTCATACTTTTTAATTTAAGCGCACAACTTTCGTCTCCTCCACATTAATGCGTCTTGTCATGCACAAACTTCTATTATTCATATTTCTCACTTTGCCTTCTTTGAACATCTGGTCCACTTGAACCAGCAACGTTTTCCTCGATCTAACCTTTTTTCGATTTCAAGTAATATCATAACTTCAACCAAGTAAAAAAACAAAGGAAAACTGTAAGATTTATATTTCTCAACACACTATTTACATTGTGTATATTTTATAGAGAGTAAGTTTTATTTTTGAGAGTGTGAGAAAATTCTCTCCAATAGTTACATATTCATGAAGTGTTTCACCAATAAAAGTGTAAAGATTTAACCTTTTAACAAAACGGTCTGGTGTGACTCGACATCCCCGCCGATAGTGAAGGGTTAAAAGGTAGACATAAAAGATGTCCATAATGAGCGAGGGCTGCCGCCCTAGGGTGACATTATTATACCGTATAGCCTAAGGTCAGACTCTGGCACCGACATCGCCATCCCCACTGCTGCAGGGCTGCTACTTCCTATTATTTCAGACAGAAAATATTCAATCGTATCCACCAAAATGAAAGAAAGGAGATTATAGGATATCATACTTTTGATTGATCTCACTAATCATATTGTACAGTATCAAACTTTAGTTTTATACAGTACAACCTGGCGGAGTAATTGGTATATTGCAATCTCTTCTAATTAAGAGGTAAAAGGTGTTTAAACAAACCTTAAGTAAAAACCCGACTAAAACCTTTTTTTTTAATCTGGGTACCAACGAGAATCGATTCCCCAACTACCGGGATGAAGACTGGCGTTTTACTAACAAGGCTACGGAGGGCATACCGCAGTTGGTTAAATGCTTGTCTTCTAAATCATATGTAACAAACACTTAAAATATTAAATGAAAGTATAAGTTCTCTCATAAAATGAAAATTAGTCCCCATAATCCCTATAGAAAAGTAGGTACAAACATTAACAGTAATAGTTTTTCGGTTGTGAGGAAAGACTGGGTATAAACTGGGTGGAAGAGTTGGTCAGAGATCGACATAACATATGTGGAGATTTACGCTGACGAGACTGCAGTAACGACTCAAAAAAATAAAGGACGACAATGATGCTAATTGTGATATTTTCTGTCACTGACACATAACATATATGTTACATATACAGTGAAAATAAAAAAAGCAGTTACTTTACATTGGAAAATGTTTTTCAAGATTACTTTTGTAATAGGCAATTTTCAATAAAATATGTTAGTGTTCTTTATAAAATAAAATATTGTTTGTTGGGTGTTAAGTATAAATATTTTTCAAATCTAATAACATATTTCGGAATTTTATATTTAAAGTGGGCGATTGTATTCAGCACAATTATTGTCTATGTTAGTATTAAGTTTGTAAAACCACTCCATAATAAAATCCTGATTTGGATACATTTGAAAAAAAAATGTAACTATTATTTTAAAACGTACTTAGTAAAGGTATACGAAATGGCCATAACAAGCAGTAATTACTGTTACAGTTTAAACAGAGACGGAGCGGATAAGTAAGTGAAAGTGAGAAACACTTTGTATTTGGGTATGTGGGTACCACCCCTAATTTCCACCGTCTGTCTTTATGTCTGTCTGATCTAAGAAGGGGTCTGGCCCGGGACGGGACGCTCAGGGGCGAGAGCGGAATTTCCCGCCTACTTAACTAACCTATTTATATTCCGGTTGAGAACACACAACACTTGAAGTGAGCAAATATTATACAAGTATTGTAAAAAAAAATTTCAATGAATATAGGCGTATTGAAACACGTGTGATGATCTATAATATTGTATAATCCTTGGCTTTACAGACTTACGTCTTATTCCAATTTATTGATGATATTTACGTGATTTTTTTTATAAGAAAGTTGGACCTTTCTTTTTACAAACCGATCATGGAACTGAGAATACATATGCTTCGATACTAAATCTTCTCAACTTTTCTTTATGAAATAACGTGGACACTGAACCAGGAAATGTAAATGTAGGTTCGAGGATTTTAACGTAACTTTAAGATTTAAGTTGTGAATAAGTGTTTCCATGTATGAATGACTGAGAACTGCTAAAACTGTGAAGGTTCGCATACTGCAGTGTCTCGGTCACAAAAATGCATAAGGTACATTATAACACAACGAGGTAAAGGAAAAAGCCGCATCTGACGTAGTAAAAGTTTTGATGTAGTTCTACAAATTTGTTCCGGATTGCAATAAATAAGAACAAATTAATATTACCATGATGGAGACCAACTTCCAATAGGAGAAAGCTTCCTCGAGACGAAAAATAAAGTAATACAATACTATATGTTTAGTATGATATTTTTAATATTACAATACTTTTATTAAAGAGAGCTTGTAATAAAGCGTCTACTATAAAGAGAGCTCGTAATAAAGCGTCTAAAAACATAGATATGTAAATTCAATAAAATTTCTTTAAAGTTTCAACAAACTTTAAAGAAACAAAACTTCATGACCAAAAGTGGATTTGGCTTTAAGATCTCTGCTAAAGAATGTCGAGTATGCAAAACAAACCCATTTTCCGACAGTTTGGTGGTGCACTGAGTGTCGCCGCCCTAGTTGTGTCCCAGAGGTCTCGCCCTAACCCGCTGCCGCCCCCGCCCCTGCCATTAGCCGCCCCTGGCGAGGGTCCGAGACAGCGCCGCCGGGGCGGGGGCGGGGAGCACGATATTATATATATACAGGGACTGTTTCCCCCAGAGCATCCGACCCCCAGCACTTGTTGGATAGGTCATGTGCGGAGGGATAATCCACGCGAGCGTCGGATCACCTACCCTTCCGATACAAACGTAAACAAACGTGAATTTCGGAAGCGGAATTTGCGCACCACGTGGACGACGTCGCTTCATTCAGAATATGTGACCAATACCTGCGAGCTAATAGATCCATAGCTGGGTGAATTATACTGGTGTAGTATAGACGATATAATTATGCATACAATACTTCCCGCCTCGATATCAAACTACTAGGCGTTCAAGTGAGCTTTCTGTGAAGAAAGCTTGCAGTAGAAGTTATGCCATTAATGAGTTTCACGTACATTCTTTATGGTTTTCAACAATCATTTTCGTCGAGATGACCATCTTTCTCAGACTTATATCAAAAACCTATTATTTATTTACGATGTTTACATCTTTTACTAGTTTTTCGTGTGCCCTTGTCAAAAATTGACTGTCAGAATAATTGTTTACGTTTAGGTATAATATTATTCTTAGGTCCTTAAAGGAAAGGTTTTGTAAATAGCTTTAAACTTAATTTGTTTCATTATTTTATCTTTTCGTTGTATATAGTACAACTTGGTGAACTTATTGTCATGTAGCAGTCTCTTTCAACCAAGTGGAAATATGTTAAAGATGCCTTAAGTGAAACCAAGACTGGATTTTTTTATTAAAAATCTGGGCTCCAACAGTATTCAAACCTGAAATCCCCGGGTTTGGAGATAGGTGTTTTACCAACTAGGCTACGGGGGACATCAAATTTTATATATAGGTTCATGGTGATATATTATGTGTACATAAAATAATATATCTTCAACGAATCTATTTCGCCAGTGGAAATTGATATGAATTAAATTTATTAAAATGTTCATGTATCATATAGGCGAGTTTTGTTATAAATTCACTTTTAGTTCGTCTATTTTGAGTTTCGGTTGAGTATTGTTTGTTCATGCATCAACGTCATTAATGGATCTAAAAACGATTGAACGATTTCGGTGTAGCAAAATACACGTTAATTTATCGTGTGGACTTCTTAATACTTTAAATTTTATATTTTCATCTTCGCCAGATTGAATTTTACGATGAAGATGAAGATTTAAATTCTGCTTTTAAAACGACTTAATTAATTTTAATGATTAATGCGAGTCTCCGGTATTACGTATCATAATTTCAAGACTTATATAAAAATAGCGATTTAATATTAGCCACATTGAATTCAGCCCGAGTCAGTAAATTGATTGGCTCGTTGTACTCGTACAAGTACAAGAGTCAGGACGGAGTGGGTCCTACAAAGTTAATTATACTTATAAAATAATTATTTATACGAAAACCTTATATTACTCGGTATATCCTCTAGAGAAGGAAAATGAAAAACAAAAGATCACTGCTTGGACAGTTTTTGCAAGTTGTGATGGATATCAAATGCGACATTTTCAGGACAAAAAATAAGACATACGTGTATGAATTTCTTTTCAAATGTTTATTTAGTTTTGTCAATATCAAAGAAAAATATCACATGAAATTGGGATAGATTATTAATTAAATGACGATGTTTTAAATCTCGATAAAATCGATATTTTAACATTGCAAATCAGCATTTCAAGTGTACTGCTCATTTCTTAAGAAATGCTCGTTACCATTTTTTAATTGGTACTGTTTTTGTATTGCGAAAGTATGAAATTCCCGTAAATTTTTCTATACGATTCGAATTTTCCTTGTTAAATAACAAAGAATGAGAGAACATAATGTTAGAAAAAGTATTTTTGTCTTTTTCATAGAATATTCCGATGATTTTGTTAATACAAATACAAACATGTAATTTAATATTGGATATCGGTTTTATTGTTTATAATTTACCTTCTTTGTGATTTAAATGAATTTAAAACATAACGGGGAACATAAGATATAACCGGATTCAATAATTATTTCCTCAAGCAACAGCTGCTTTTTGAAGATGTTCTCGTAAGAGAGCAGTTATTCCCTTTACCAGTTGCACTGGACGAACATTTATTTAATTCAACGGAATAGTTATTCAACATAATTCTTTTGGGAAATATTTGCATATACAACACCAGTGTATAAATTAATGTTCTAAAATCCTTGAAATAATTTGTTGTCACGATATTTGAATAAATTGTACATACCACTGTACTTTTTTTACGTTGCATAGACTTTTTTTTATTTTTCCCAGCCATGACAATTGGCCTTTTTCGAAAATAGCCCGATATTATAATATAATGTTAATTAGATAAATACATTAATTTCAGATATTCCAGATTCCGCTGGGATATTCAAAAGAGGGTCCGAAGTAAAGCTTTTAATCTTGTTAAAACCAGTTGAATAACTCGAAGGGTTAAAGAATGTCAGAATAATTATACTAGGCCAACCATCAAGAGACTGTCAAATGGAAAATATTGTATTGTGCTATGCTTTTATTTTATTTTATTTATATTTGTGGGTTCAGATTTTATGAAATATTTGTGTTTAATTTACTTAATTCATTATTGCCTAGCGTGTCTTACGTGTATTTCTACATATTGATGGTATATAGTATGTATTTCACTTCCGTTGTATACAGTACAACTTGGAGGGGTTATAGTATTCCCTAGTGACTATTTCTTCCAGGTGGCAGTAAGCTCGCTGTGGTGGAGTGTTTGAAGTAAAGTTCACGTGAAAAGATGAAATACCTACTTTAAAATACATTATAAATATTTTTTTTACTTTATGATCCCACATTTAAAAACAAATAAATAATGTTATCAAGAAATTCACTAAATATTTTGAATAATTTTGATAAGTATTAGATATTTATTTAGATGATCATCTCGGCTTACTACGCCATTATCAACAATATAGTTAAAGGTTTTATTTTGATAAGTATTAGATATTTATTTAGATGATCATCTCGGCTTACTACGCCATTATCAACAATATAGTTAAAGGTTTTATTTTGATAAGTATTAGATATTTATTTAGATGATCATCTCGGCTTACTACGCCATTATCAACAATATAGTTAAAGGTTTTATTTTGATAAGTATTAGATATTTATTTAGATGATCATCTCGGCTTACTACGCCATTATCAACAATATAGTTAAAGGTTTTATTACATTTTATCTACATTGAAAATAGCGGACTCGTGTTAAGTTTTTTGTTTAAAAATTTTTTTTTTAATATTTGATAGTAAATAAATTATCAGGATGCCAGGCGCGTGCCATATATAAATTTAATTTGTAATAATAAACATACATAAACGTAAGCTCTCCAGTTAACGTACCAAGTTAAATTCGATATACTCCTTGCTTTTGTGTTTCTATCTAAATTTGATTTGGATATTGATAAAACCTTTCTTGATTACATTTCTTACATTTTTGATGCTAATGAGAACAAAATGTTTATTCAATATTATTTTTTTATGGCGAAAACATTTTTATTCGCAATAAAAGTAACCCCAGTAGATTTTTTCAATTTATTTTTAGAAATTCGAGCCTCTTTTATGCCACCATTCTACCAGATCAAGATCTGAGCCGGTCGGAGTTGGATCACGGACTAGAGATATGTATCTGAATATGCCACCATTCTACCAGATCAAGATCTGAGCCGGTTGGAGTTGGATCACGGACTAGAGATATGTATCTGAATATGCCACCATTCTACCAGATCAAGATCTGAGCCGGTTGGAGTTGGATCACGGACTAGAGATATGTATCTGAATATGCCACCATTCTACCAGATCAAGATCTGAGCCGGTTGGAGTTGGATCACGGACTAGAGATATGTATCTGAATATGCCACCATTCTACCAGATCAAGATCTGAGCCGGTTGGAGTTGGATCACGGACTAGAGATATGTATCTGAATATGTCAACTGAATCAAATTAATTATTGTCATAAATTAAAAATAACCATGGCCTATACACAAAGAAAAGTGATAATTTAGATATTCAAAATCAGAAAAGTTAACACTACATATGAAACTTTTATACACATAACATTTATACAATAAGTGTTATAGATAAGCAATTCCATTAGTAAATGACACTTCAATACGAAAAACAGTACGTAAAAATAATATCAATAAAAGAAAAGTAATTCTTTTTAATCATAAAATAAAAAACTGCAGAGACTGATTAATGATACTGTCTGTTTATTTGTGAGGATATTAATGGTAATATAAATACAATTAAAGAGGAAAGTTTCATAAATTTAAAAAAGTATCTTAAATTATATAAAGTAATACAAATTTTTCACACACTGTCTTTGCCATTTCATAGTAACATAAAAAAGTATATAGAGTGAAATTCGAATCTGGAAATAACAACCCAATCGTCGAGTAGAAATCAACATTTAAAAATCCTTTATACAATTAATTTTAGAGCATTGTTTACACACTTAAAAGGGAATTAAATGTAATTTTTTATTAAAATTTTAAGTTGTTAAGAATAATTTGCAATATTTAATGAAAAAGCTAGTCCACAATTTATTAAAGTAAATATTAGGTATCGTATTTTTTAATATATGTACTTAGATTTTAAAGTTCATGTAATATTTTTCAATTTTATTAAGTTATGTATTTTCGATTCATATTCTAATAAATACTCGTATTTAAATCAGTTGTTTTCAAATAAATCTTGGTCAATAATTGGAAATTTGAGAGAGGTTAAATGCAATTATATTTTCGCGGCAATTTTATAAAAATCAGTTTTGAAAATTGACTGTAACCGCATCAATTCTCTTGATTGGTAGCATCCTACCGTATGTTTAAATTTGATCAGTATAAAACCAAATTTTACTCGAGCATTCGAAATAACATTCGTTTGGCAAATATTCATATCATTTTATTGCTATCGAAATGAAATTCTACCCTCCAGCGGGCATACTATTCAGCGACCCTGTTTATTTAACGGTATATTTTATAATCCTGACACCGCCGTTATTAATCCCTACAGCGTTGCCAAATTACAATTTGAAATGAAAAACAAAATTTATAGCTTGACATTCATCCACTGCTCTTCCATCAAATTCTCAAATATTGCCGAGGAGAATCGAATGGGCTTTATAAAAAAATATCGCCAAATTGTACGGAAACGGGATAAAATTGTTTTTTTATTTTTTCGGTATTATTATTGCGAACGATTTGTACGCACCGTGATGCATGAATTGCTCGGCAAAGCTCTGAGTGAAAGCCTCCGAAAGCTCCCCTCGCGATTTATCTCACTCCCCATTGGTCGGACCGGGCCGCAACTACCCCCACCATGGTTATAGGTGCACTGAAACAGCACTAGTTTATCTGGTACACATAAATCCATATGGCAAGGGAGGAAGAAGTGGCTAGTTTAGCTTTGGCTACGGCCCTCCGCGGCGGACAGCGGGATTGTGTGCTCATAGGTCACGGCACGCACTCCTCAGATGCCCATGCACCCCCCGCACCACGCCCCACGCACCACGTACCCATCACCGCATACACAGAAGAGTCTCTGGGTTACATTGCCAAAGCCCAAAATATTCTACGTGTGACTCATTCATTCGCACTAACCATCAGTGATGCACCAAGCATGATTAAGTTGGCGTATCCATGCAAAAACACAACCAACCTACATTATGCCTGTTTTGAGAGTATTGAGACTTTTTATTAAGAGTAAATATTTTCGCATATCCAATAAGGACGACTTTTTCAACATTTCAGTTTAGTCAAAAAATGGATGTCGAGTTTTGTATATTTTCATCTAAATTGACGTATACTCGTACAAGCAAAAAACACAGCCTATGCAACACATTTATGTAGTTATTATCTTATATTTTCACTTGGTAGCTCATATATGAATCATTTTTAAATCAACTGGATACTTAAGAGTATATATATATTTTTTGTATGATAGCGGTGAACATATTTGTGATTCGGACATATTGAAGTATGTGGTCGTGAGACAATATTGTCGTTAGCCTTTGAAATTGAGCCATTGGGTTTAGAGCCAATGGAGTAGGCACGGATCTTACGGTTCGTCATTGCAAGGGTTAGTAACACAATCGCACAGGAAAATACAACACTCGCACACGTACTCGGCGCGCGCGACTATTGCTACCAGACGAACTTTTTTACCATACTGGAATCCTTTTTTTGTACCACTGGGAATCGAACTCAAAACCTCCGGGGAGAAAACGAGTGTCTTACCAATTAGTTCACAATGAACATATGAAAAGGCCTGTATGTAAAAAACTTTTTTGGTTATCTTTTTACAATTAAAAACATCCAAGGCAAAATGGAAGGCCGAAGAGGTGTTGGCATGAGGAAAATCTCCTGGCTCCGCAATAAACGTGATTGGATCTTTTCGGGCTGCCGAGGACAAATGTATCTACTCTCAGGTGATATTCAACGTTGGGGGACCTGACATGACACTGAGAAGAAGAAGAAGAATTAAAAACGAATACCGTAAGAATTCAATGCAGGAGTTCCGAGTATTGATTCCATAATAATAATAATTGGTCCACCGATTTTGAAATTCTAGCTCCGCTCTTATTAAACTGGCTTAGATTGAACAAGAATCAACGATTATTATTTTTTCTCATTTAAATGTTTGACCCGAAACAAATTAAGTCAAAAGTTTTGTCCTTATATAAGTAGATATATGAAATAAGCATACTCTAAAACTATACGTTTCATTATAAATATTATCTCATACAATACTATAAGAACAGATTTCTCATAAAATGCGTTACTATAAACTTCTTTTGAAACATACTCGTAACTCAAATTCATATTAAAATATTTTTCAATAAACTAGTCACTCTATCTTCGAATCGGCATTTCAGAAAATGTTTTATTTAATCAGTTTACTTAGTATCCACAGTTCTCATTAGATCTTAAAAATTAATTGGTATATCTACGCTTATTAGAGTCAATGCATATAAGTATATCACATAATTAATTTCATACATTGATTTAAAAATTATTCGTTTCCTTAATTTATGGTATTTAGCACTTTCATACAAAAACATTTTGCAGAATCATTGCTTTAAAAAATTCTTACAATCGACCACTTTTTGCTTCATAATTATTATATTTATATGACCATGTTTCAAACTTATTAAATGAAAATAATATTTGAAAAAAGTAACAAAAATGAAAGCATGCACTAAGATGGGAATTGCATGGAAGTTAAGGACAAGGAATAACTAATTCATGTACCTATACTATATTATTATTCTGTCTTTTTGTTTGTATCTTTCCCTCTTATAATATATTATATTATATATTCTACGGTTTATTGTTAAGTAGTTATTTTGTAAAATAATATTTTAAGCAAACCTATTCCCATGCATTATATTATTAGTAAATAGAAAAATATATCCAGAACTTTTTTGTGAATCCTCTGATGCGATTTATTTGGATGATTATGATAAATATAAAAACTATTCATATTTTATAATAAAAATATAGCTTATAAATCGGAAGCCATAATACGATTGTTGAAATTTTATGTATAAATATGGATTCAAAGATTTTGATTACGATATCCACTTAGTTGAATGCTCTTTTCGTAATGTAATAATTATCGAAAATAAATCATAATATTTAAAATCCATTAATTATATACGAGTAATATCAGGTACTTCGGCCATACATTATCAGATTTGAAGAATAATTAAGATATTGGTTATCCAAGGTAACAGAAGAATTCCGATCACGGAATAGGCTACCATCGCGATGGACACAACTGGTGAGGAACGCAGCTAACAGATCACTCCAAGAACGTAGCTGCTGACCATGAAGAATGGAGGCGTATCATTCTTTCTGCATTGCGGTCAATTCGTTCTCAAGATCAAGTTCAATGATCCGACTACTTTTTAAGCAGCATAACGGATATGAATATGTCGAGAAAAAATGAGAACTCCGCATTACCTAACATTTTCAAACGATAACATTATTTAACAGCAGATTTTTTAAAACTATGATCGTCTCAAGTAAATACTTATGCCAGCAGATAACATTCCGTCAAAACGCTTAAAGGCATTCAGATTATCTTCGGGTATTAGTGAAATTGAAACTTGCTAAAATCATTTTCGCACTGAGAAGTTTTTGATAGCGGGGAGCTCTAGTGAATCGGGGCGCCCTGCGGCGATAAATAGTTACGTTGATTTTTGCCATTTCTGGCAAAAACGCTGAACTAACGTCTTCGTTTCTACTTGACTGCCTTTTGCGATTTACAATAAAGAAGATTTCACAATTTATTTGGCATCAGTAATTAATAAATAAGAAAAATGACTGATGATAATTTAGAACATAGGAGTTGGACATGATTTTGTGACGTGGTTGTTGAAATTAAGCCGCTGTAGAAATTGTGCATCTGATAGCAGAAAATGAATGTTTGTACTGTAGTGCATTACGCTTCTGTTGTATGCAGTATAACCTGGCGGGCTTATTGTCATGTGGCAATCTTTTCCAACCAACCAGAAATATGTTTTAGAGATATGAAGTAAAATCCAGACTGGAACTCGAATCCGCAGCCCCGGATTGGTAAACATGAGTCTTACCAACTATATAATAGCCGTTTTAGCAGTGTTTTAGTATTTAGGACAAATTTGTGGAATTTGTGATTATTTGATTACACCACTTTGAAAAATAATTAAGTGGTTCTCTATATGAAAAAAAAATGCAGGTTTATTTTTTCATTATTGTGTAATTGTATTCTATAAGTCCACTTGGATTATATATGGTAAATAATAAAAGTATTTTGGAAAGAAAAATTAAATAAATATATTTCATAGGACTGTTGAAACTACGAGTACATAAAATAAAATGAATATTTTATACACATTGTTTCAGGTGATATCTGGGTATTAAATATTTTTATTTGTTTTTTCTATCTTATGTATTTTTTCTTCTGTTTTACTGTAATGAAAAAACTCGACATTTTAATAATATAAGATATTTGTCAATAGGAAGCACACAGTAGGAAGCTATCGACAACAAGCAAATATACAATATCACACAATACGAAGCTATCGACAACAAGCAAATATACAAAATCACACAGTAGGAAGCTATCGATAACAAGCAAATATACAATATCACACAGTAGGAAGCTATCGACAACAAGCAAATATACAAATATAGAAGTGAAATTTGAAAAATACGAATAAAATCTGAATTTCTAAATATCGAGTTCCTTCGTGATGAAACAATTACGTTGAAAATGTGATATCTTTATTATTTTCCTGTCATTGCACACGGGAATCGGAAATAAAGAAAAAGAACATCCGTTTAATTGATTGAGCAGCTGATGGCTCGGATATATCAAGATAAAATAAATAATCTATCTACACACGGTTAGCAAAAAATGGGATTTCGGCGACAAAGGTGGTATCCACTCGCGGCTAGAGCCATTCATTGTGAGGCATCCAGGTAGAGTCCCGAGGACAGCTATTCATGGCGAGCCCGTGAGACGGGACCTCTGTCTTGGTGTATAATTTATTCGGTTCAGGGATAGGCCAACAGTTGATGGCGATACATTTTTTGATCGATGACGAACCTAGTTCATATATTCATGCCGCATTCATAAGCGGTACCCTTAAATAAACATACTATTTAAGTATAACAAATAAAAAAATAAATATATGTTTATTGATAGCAACATAGTATTTACATACAATATATAAATACATTCCGAAATTGCACATACATCTCAAGATAAACTGGAGAAGTTTAAGAGATTTTACATCCTATTATGATGTCATATGATATTCCAAATGCATATTTTACATCCTATTATGATGTCATATGATATTCCAAATGCATATTTTACATCCTATTATGATGTCATATGATATTCCAAATGCATATTTTACATCCTATTATGATGCCATATGATATTCCAAATGCATATTTTACATCCTATTATGATGTCATATGATATTCCAAATGCATATTTTACATCCTATTATGATGCCATATGATATTCCAAATGCATATTTTACATCCTATTATGATGCCATATGATATTCCAAATGCATATTTTACATCCTATTATGATGTCATATGATATTCCAAATGCATATTTTACATCCTATTATGATGCCATATGATATTCCAAATGCATATTTTACATTCTATTATGATGTCATATGATATTCCAAATGCATATTTTACATCCTATTATGATGTCATATGATATTCCAAATGCATATTTTTTGGATATGGTGTTAATAACCATTTAAACACACCCGAATTGGCGATGCGAATATATTGAAAAGCATGGATTGGAGACAATTTTGTCTTCGGTCCCAAAAATAAAGTAAACCGGTGAAGTAGGTAGCTCTTAGTTTATCACATCACGTGTAAGCAATGTTACCGCATATGAAGAGATAACAACACTTTAACCAGACTGGAACCTTTTTATTTTTTTCGGATACTAAAGCGAATTGAATCCACAACCCGCGAGTTGGAAGACAAACGTCTTACCAACTACGCCTCGGAGGTTGCCGATATCAACCATTCGTGAATGTGGTTGAAATATAGTAAAATTAATTTAATAGTATGAATGGATGACATATTGTATGATTTTGTTAATGTATGTCTAAACACCGTGTATTATTTCATTTGTGTGCCTATATTTCCTGAATAAAAAATAAATAAACTCTTTTAGATTCCCTACAAAAACAATACCTGTTATCACAATATAAAATAATCTAGACCAATTCAAATTCCTTGAGCTTAATACAAAAAATCTATGTTCAACGACTGAAGTAATATGACAATCTTTTGCCTTGAAAATTAAATAACATCTAAAACGAATACACCCCACCCCGTCTGCGTTTTTTCAATTTCGTTGAAAGCTAAATATTTTTTTAATTTATCTAAAATACACTGTTCTGAATATATGAATCATATAACTAAAACGATTACCGATAAAAAGAGTATAGTTCTCCGAAACCTGATTTTTATTACATATTAAATGTGCTAACAATAACTTATTATTTAACATCAACTGAGAAATTGATGTAAAGACTTTGAGAAATTGATGTAAAAACATAATCATTCATAAATGACAAACGAAGTATAAATTTTAAAATTATTGTTTAATTTTTATACAGGCACATAAAAATATATATTTTAAAATCTCATTTGCCAATATCTTAAACAATGAGATATGGTCATGGCGTGAAATCTCCCTTACTTTCAAGGCTTAATCTTCAAAGGTTGTTGTCCCCTGATTCAACCTCCCTACGTATAACTGCCAGATATTGAAATTGCGAGATGCTGTCATATATCATAGTATTGACATTCACAAAGCTATCAATGCGGATAAATTATCCAAGATAGAGAAATTTGAAAGTAAAATGCTCAACTCGGAATTATTGTTCGTTATTATTATTGTTCCCTTGTTATAATAACTTAAAGGAAGAACACTTTGATGGTATGTACCCTTAAGTGTAATATTTAAAGTTAAACTGTCGCAACTTTAAACCTATTAATAAATACTTAGTACATATAAATATCATATATTCAAAAACAATTCTTTTCTTAACACCGCTAACTGAAAAAAAATTGTTGATATTTTCTAGTTTTTTGTTCTATTCTCCCAAATATCCTACCCACTGGCATATAATATGTAAGATACGCATCGAGAAACATATTTCTACAAAATGTTGTAGTTAACGAGTCTTTTATAGATGAGGAATAAATGCTTGACGAATATAACTGTTTTTTTTCTTTTAATTCTTAAAATATTTCCGTTTGAAATTTAATTGGTGTTGAGCAGTGATTAAAAATAATTTCATGTAATTAATATTTATTTTGAACATTCAGGACAATAATGCAAAAAGAAAATAAATGTTTGAACAGACATAAAAATCAAGTCCATTGATTTTCATTATGAGCTTTCTATGAAAATAAACATAGTGAGATATCGTCATAATCTTGAAAGAAAATATTTTATAAGAGAGATAATACGCTGAGGTGCGCTTTTAAATAATTCAAATAAAATACAATTTACAATTTGATAAGGATGTGTGTGTTGTGTTGATGTATGACAGGATAAGGATGTGTGTGTTGTGTTGATGTATGACAGGAAAAGGATGTGTGTGTTGTGTTGATGTATGACAGGATAAGGATGTGTGTGTTGTGTTGATGTATGACAGGATAAGAAATGTAGTACTTCAGGGAGAATGTGAGTTAATAACTCGTTGAGGTGGTTTTTGGAAATGTTGAAAAGATGGGTGAACAAATACTGATTAAACAAATTTATAATGCAATCATAAGTGAGAGTCGTGGTAAAAGAAGACCGAGAAAAGTATGTTTAAATCGTGTGAATGAAATTTTAAAGGAAGGAAAGGTAAGGATTAAGAGAAACAGAAGGAGCTATGTGAAAATATGTATGGATGTGGAAGAAGCGAAGGTGTGTCGTGATAGGAACGTTTGGCACTCGGACCTATATACGAGTACCTACCCCAATAATAAAATGGCGTGATGGTATGTAAATATAAATAAAAAGCTCTAATTGGAAAAATATTCAAGGATAAAGAAATCCAGCTTGATTATGCATTTGCTATACGATAGACAATTTCTCTATTGTGCAGACAATAAATAACATCATGTCATCAATATTATATTACTGAAGTACTTGAATTAATCTTTGTAATGGATTCCATAAATTTAGAAAGAAAAAAATCTCTTCAACCAGATAAAATAATGTAATCTTCCCTTTTATTAAAGCGATCACCTAGAAACAACTTTTTATAAAGCTCTTCGACTAATTAAACGAAACTCAACTGAAATACATCAATCTCTCTAATATACACCTCCCTCGGTGTAAATTTCAGCGCAAAATGATGTTTATAGCCGTTGGTTGGCATAAACCGGTGAAAGCTCTTTTTATTTTATAAGTTTAATATCTTTTTAAGGCCTATTGTTGAATCGGCCTATTTCATTATTACACCGGGCTCGTAACGACAGTAGGCAAGCACACCACGGTTCCGCCGGATCAACGTCATTTAGGAAGTAACAAAAACCTCGAGGAGACATAACAGCAAAGGATCTTTTGTCAGTTTATATATTTCTCTATTATATAAAACACTTGATTTATCCTTGTTACATGGTGGCTGCGATTGTTGGGTAAATGCAAGCGTGTGCCGCGCCGGGCGGCAGCTGTACGGACAGCTGCTCGCCACCGCGATGGAGTGATGGCCGCGCTATCTAAATGTAAAGGTGTCGTGTTATCGTCCTTTATTATTTTATTCGCTACCGATGTACCGATGCCAGCCCGACCTGGTCCACATTTTAGCGAATGTTTTATTACACTGTAAATAACGAAATTTCCTTCTTTATGATCGCTATTAGGAGTTTCCAGTCAACTTTTATATTTTTTACCATGTCCTCGCGGAGTTCAATTAAAAATTGTTATAAACGTTAAGTTATTGTTAACGCTGCCTATTTTGATTTCACACAACTATATTTTTACTAGGAAAATAAAAATAAACGGTTTGATAGATCTACATATTTAAAAGTATATATATTTGTGACAGCTGTATCGTCGTACAATGGTCTTGTTAAACTGTGGGTGCAACTCAGCAATGTGGTTATATACCTAGAAACTTTATACAATGAATGCACAGTATATATAAGAAAATATATTTTTAAATTCTTAAGAACTACTTATGTTTCATACACATTAAATTCAATACTAGATGTATCATACACATTAAATTCTTAAGAACTACTTAACTACAATATATGTATTATACACATTAAATTCTTAAGAACTACTTAACTATATGTATCATACACATTACATTTTGATTGTGAAGGAATTTGGAGTTAGCATAACCTTACAATAAATATAATATTAATTGTAAAGAGAGTTAAACGATGTTAAATGACATTTTTAATGCATTTAAAATTATAATTGTCTTACTCTGTCAACACATTAATGTTTAAAGGATTGGATTTATGTGTTGCGAAGATAACTTCATTATGAAAAAACTCAAGTAAACGAAGATAAAATAGTCATTACATTGTCTTATACTATAATATTTAGTTCTGTATTTCGTCGTTTCATTATTACGAGTACATGACAATTACACTTTTCAGATTTGTTAGCTTATTAGAGAAAAATGAACGATTATTAATATAAGTGCAGGGATTATCTTATCTGTGCAATTTGTATTCCGAATAATTATCCCAGTTTCATTATTCATTATACTCATAACCGAGACTTAATGCTCTTATGGTACATAATACGATAGCGGGAAATCAAAAGGAATTCATTTCAGTTATGAAATCGGAATAATATCTCTCTTAACTTAATAACTCCTAATTATAAAAACAATGGATACATTTGAAAACTTATGCGACAGCGAATTACTTCTTTCACAATTGAAGAGACAATGGCCAAACAATACTTGAAAGTTTCAATTAAAACGTATTCATTACTGAACGCGAGCGTATTACGATAAATAATTAAGTTAAGTAAAGTAGCCACATTCAAGGTCACCACCAAATCTATTCAAAACTTTTAAATTCTGAAATACAATAATATTATACGAGTACGAGTATATCTACCTTATGCGTCATAAAACGTTATTTAATTGGCAAGAGTAAATTGTTGACATTTTAATGTTACGATTAATACAAATAAAATTGAAAAAGAATCTTTGAAAAATTACTAGCTACGACATAGTATACAACATATTTAGTAAAAATTACTAGGTACAGCATATTTACCCGTATTTGTTGTACACGTATTACACTGTCGTATATACGAGTAGTACAGCCTGGCGAGTTTATTGTCATATTGGCTCATATATTTTACAATCGACTAGAAATATGTCAAAAAAGTCTTAAATGAAAACTAGACTAAAAAACTTTTAAAGTAAATTGAGCAATAATCTCTTCCAACCAACTAAATACATGTTTACGAGGACTTAAATTAAAGCCGGACTGAGATTTGTTGAAATTTCAATTTTACAGTTAATATAAATTAAGAATCTTTAAGAAAATACTAGCTACAACATAGTAAAATTGCTATGTACAACATGGTTAGTAAGAATTAGGAACAACATATTTATTGTTTTGTATTACACATTCGTTGTATACAGTACAACCTGGCTGGATTATTGGCATGTAATAATCTCTTCCAATCAACAAGGCCTTAAGTAGATAGATGAGTGAGATGTTCACAAGGCCTTAAGTGATAACTCAGACGGAAAATCTTTTTAAAAAAGTTGGGTACCAACGAGAATTCAGCCCTCCCCCCTCCCCGGCTTACGATACCTAGTCTTGGTCGTCATTTAGTAAATACAAGGAGTTGCAAAATTTTACGTAAAAAAATAAAGTTATCTTATAAGGTTTCACAAACTTAAAATGTTTTCCGTTTTCAGGACTAAATAATCATACGAAAAAAAATAGAACGAAGAGATCCTCCTTAATTAAGTATCCTATTAAACAAAAAAAATATTTGTTTTTAGTCAAAATCGACAGAACGTATAAGCCATCACGAAAAAAGATTCGATATTATTGTAGCGTCTGAGAGTCCTGCCTCAGGGCAGTGGCATTCAGACAAATGTCTTATCGACGAATCCTTGCCATTCTGATCACTTATTTTTCCAAAAATATTTATTTATTTGATTTTATAAAATAATTGAAGATATTTTTAATTTTTATGTGACAGCAGGATGTGACAGAAAATGATACGTGAATATCAAGTTAATTAAAACTTTAACACTGTATAATTCTATATAATGTTATCTTATAATGATTAACAGCTTGTTTAAAAAAATTAAAAGAATCTTTTTTTTTAATTCTTTAAAATCTAGAGCAAACAAATGTAAAACACGTTTTGCCTTGGTTGTGTTTTGTGCCTAGGGTTTCGTGTTATTTACGAGTATATAAAAAAGAAACCTTTCCAAAAAAGTTTTAAAGTTTATATTTTAAGAAAGTCGATTTTATTTGTTTGTCCATTGATGAAAACCAAACAGTAATTTTTAAAACAATGCATTTTTTAATTGTTGATTATTTTTCATGATATTTTGAATAAAAGTGACACATTTTGTATATACTTAAGGCATTAACGTTGTGGAGGTTTAAAGACATTGTAATTTATTTTTATCAAACACTGTTTATTTTACAAAAAAGCGAATAAACAGTGTTTGATAAAAATAAATTACAAAGTGACATAAACTGTTTTATTGCATTACATTTTCACTGTATACAGTATAATCTAGTGAATTTGTTGCCGTGTGGAAATCTCTTCCAGCCAATGAGTAAGATTTTTTAAAGAGGCATTAAGTGACGACCATAAAGGTGTCAAATACGCCTTAAGTGAAAACAAGACTAAAATCTGCGTACCAATGAGATCGAAAAGGCAATCCTTAGGTTGGAAAACAGAAATCTTAGCAACTAGGCCACGGAAATCATCATGTTGTGGAAATAGAAAAGAAAATAAATAATAGTTGAAATTATTGAAATGCCATTGGTTTTTGTTTATTGATGGTTTAACAGCGTATATGTTAATTAACTTATTAATAAAGCGACAAGAGAAATATAAAAATTTAAAGTTATATAATTAAGTGATGTAGTATTGGTGGTAACGAATATTACGTCACGAATAATGTTTTAGAGCTAATTATTAATAACGCGATGATAAAAAAAAACGTTTATTTTTCCATTAAAATCGATATAACGACGTCTTGTTGCAAGTCAACAAACCATGTATACTTTTAGACGGTTAAAAGTTTCGCGGACTCGCGAAAATAATGATTGTTCTGTAATATAATTGGAGAGCCGCTAACAGCCGTCCGGCTAGCAGCGCGCAGCGATGCTTGGTGGTACGAGTATATCTGGCCAACCACCTCGCCACTAGCTGGTGGCTTTCACCACCACGCGGCTGTGTAGGAAATTTCTTCCTAGCAAATCCCTGGCGTGACGCATACTTAGTGC
>CATKWJ010000379.1:0-22500 GCA_949825065.1 Odontocerum albicorne | reverse complement strand
AAATAAAAAGTTGTGTTGAAAGAGTCGTAACTTAGCCAAATGTCTCACTTGAAGATTTGTGGTCCATCAATGTCTGCAATAGCGCCGTGGTAAGCTCAGTTTCCAGGAAAAGAGATAGTCGTTGTGTCGGTACCCACTTGCAGAAATATAATTTTGTTTCATCGCATTGGATCAAAAGTTTGGTTTTTACCTAATTATAAACATTTAAACCTTTCTGACATTAAATACTATGATTTTTTTTCTCAATAAGTTACATCATCAATGTATCAGTCGTCATAATGGCCTTTAAGGCTTTCATAACATAAAAAATATATTCATAATCAATTTGCCACTCTGATTATCTTTTTATACACATGGATTTGCATAATCAAATTTAGCATTAAGGGATCCCTAATAACACGAATTAGTCCAAACTCACTTTTGACGAAAATAACAATCAAGACACGAATGAAACGTATTAAGTCTCATATTTTCATGCTGTGGATAACCTGCACTGAGATTTTTTTTATAATTGCTAAGCCCACTATTTTTAATATACGCTAGTAAAATATTCAATAATAAACCATAAGAAAAAATCAAATTCAATGTATCATAAAATGAAATGAGTGGGAATTGTATAAATGATAAAAAATACATTAAAGAAAGTGTGCTGTCACATCTTTTGAATTGACACTCTTAAAAATCTTAAAATTAATCCCTTATTTTATCGGTTGTAAAAAATCCTATAAAATAAATTACTTTTATTTTCAATAAAGAAATGAACGAGAAGATGTTATGACTAAAATAGAAGAATCAGATATTGGAAAACGCTGTCTAAGAAGTATCTTACATAAAAAAATCAAAAATTATTTCAGAATGTAATAAATACCCTCTCTTGTTTTAACACAGAAGAGAGAATTTATATAATTGAGCTGAAATTCATAAACAATGAAATGTCTTGGTAGTAAAATGTTTTTCGTTTGAATAGAAAGTCACTGTCGTGTATGATAATATAATATATGTAATAGGCGTTTATCATATACCAGTCAAACGGTCAGAATGTTTGACTATCGGGGGAAAATGATTATTGATTGAAAGTGAAATGATAGCTATGTATGTATGAATGGATGTTATATCTTAAGTACCGTTAAAATAGCAATCAAAATATAAATATCTAGTCTTTGAATATATCAGTACTGCGGGAAATAGATAGTTGCGCGACAAGAATCCGTGTACTACCTGTTGCTGAAATGTTAGTTACAACTCAGTATATAATCTACCCATCGTGCCATAGTTAGTATTTTTGGCTTTAAACCTTTTTCTATCACTAGATTAGTCCATATGCCTGACGATTGGTTTTTGTTTAGGATTGAAATCTTTCACAACTCAATTTTATTGGATATATGGTCTGAATGGTGTCTTTAGCTTGTTTGAGAGCGAATATATATATTATCTCTTCTTGTGTAACGCAGCGCCCATCTCTTTATGCTTTGTAAGTAGGTTTGAAGCTTTTGTGACTTTGGACGATAGAGTTCATGTCTTACGCTCGTGTGACCTGTGTTAACATACGAGTGAGTGGTTTATACACACGAGTGAGTGGTTAGTGCATCTGTGCTATGCATGTTAATATATATCACAGATGCACTATTAACCATTCGTGTGTTAGTACTGCATCTTTGCTATACATTATTTTTTATAACTCAAGTGGGCAAGCATTAACTTTTTTTTTTGTTAAAAACGTGTGAATAATTAAATTTTAAAATCATAAGTCTCCAAAGAATGGTTTATTTTATAATAAAAAAATATCTTCAAATTTGAATTTAATATGTCACAAATTATTTCATAAGTAGACCATTTTACTCGAGGATTCCTAAAAATGGTTATATTTACACATATTTGACGAATACGCCGAATTTTCATAATATACACTACACAATATTAAACAATTTTCACATACATTGAATAAATATTACCAGTAACAGATATGTTTCAAAATTTTATAAAACAAAAAATTTAAGAAGTTCCATCATTTAAATGAAGACATCTTCAAAATTAAACAATATGAAAATGGGTTTTAATCAAATAATAAATATGAATATGATAATATTAAAAAAACTTAAACATGTGGAATAAATCTGTATGCTCAAAAACTAAAGTAATATAAAAGTAGGCATAAGACGCGATTTTTTTTAAAGTAATAATTTTACTATCAAAATTACAACTAGCATTAGAATAATTTTTAATATTTGCCTAAAAATGTAATTAAAAAAAACTATCACAAAAAAATCAGAAAACTGACTATTGGAAAAGATAAAATATTGCAAACATTTTTAAGGAATATTAATTCTTCTCTCGTTTGTAGGCGCTCTCTTTTGTCCGCACTGGCAATGCGAATATCTTGATGAGTGTAGCCGGAAGACATTATATTCATCGGCTCAATTAAGTCAACTTCGGGTTTAGAAATACTGGGGAACACACGTCATTCGCAGTTTAAATGTGCGTGTTAGCAACACTACTATATAGCGGGCGGAGAAAATAAAAAATATTACTACTTATATTATTCTCGCTCTAACTTAGCTATCAAAAAACTATTTTAACCAGACAGGGACCTCTTATTGCAAACAATCGGGAATCCAACCCTTAAACTCTGCGAGAAAGACAAACGTTCTATCAATAATCAGTATAGATTTTTACAATAATGTGTAATATTTTATGTACATAATAATTTCAAACAAATATTGGTTATTAAAGATCCAGGAAAATGTTTTTTTTAGGCAATTTTTTTTTTGTTTTCTACATCAAATAAAATAATGCTCGTCATTGATACGTTGGTCACAGTGTAGTGACAGATGTCACATTAGAAAAAATAAGATAATCTGAAATATGTTATGAATATAGATATTTTATTGTGCATTTTTGATTGGTGTGTTTTTGAATTGCTAAATATTATAATTGGTATGGTAGTAAATTGTTTAAATAATATAACAAGTAATGCAAGGAATTTGATATTAAAAACATGTTTCCGAACACATGTATTTTTCCAATATTATTTGACATATGTCATTTTTTATATGATTATGAGACATCAAATAAAAATGGCAACACATTCAAAATTATTTCCAAAATACATTTTTTTTATTTACTTCCGTTATAATTGACAGGTAATTGTTAGTCTCTTGTAAACTTTGTAGCTTTATACTTTAACCTATAAATTAATATATTTTGTTATTAATTTGCCATTATCAATTATGATTAATCGAAAATATTGATCAAGAATTCCAGTTTGAAAATGCTAAATTGAAAATGTTGATAAAGAATTCCAGTTTGAAAATGCTAAATCGTTTCAATTAATATATTTCTTTAAAACGATTAAGTAGCCGAAGTCACCCCAAGATTTATCCTATAAAATACATACAACATAATATATGTTTTATGTACGATTTTTGGGAAACAAGAATAATAGAGTCCATGCTCATGTTTTCTTGAATAATAAATTTTCCTCGCAATGTTTTCTTAACCACAAACAAATATATTAGAAATACCAGGAAATTTGAACATATCTCGTACACGGTATAATTTCAAATTCTATTTATGATTTTTGCGATACTGTCGAAGGGAAAAATATTTTATTTTTCATCGACGCAAACCAGTCAGCATTAAAAAAAATAGAGTCATCGTTTTTTATGGAAGCATGACAAGAGAAACGAGTATCAATAGAAAATTTAGCGGAAATTTTATATTCAATGGTCGCTCTGACCCGTTCAACAATGGCCCATTTATTGATCCTTTTTATAGGTTTGTTTGAAAGGGCAAATGTTTTTCGCCTCTTGTATTGAATAATTCATTTGATTTTTATTTTGTATTTAATATTATTTGAAACAGTCGACTTAAAGACAGATTTTTAACATCTGTATAGTATTGATTTCGGTCTGGGTGTATGAATTAATCTAACTATGGAATCTTATTTGATATTGTGAACCAAACGTTGGTCACTTGATTTAAAATATTTTTATTTCTGAAAATTCTTTCATCTATAAGATAAAATAAATGAACAAGATAACTACGTTTTTTTAATAAAATAATATTCAAATTCTAATGTAAAATAAACAAAATTCAATTAAAAAATATATTGAATGAACTAACTAAACCTCGAAATACGAAAATCAGTATTACTTCGTGAGTGAGAAAAAAAATCCTTTGAAATTATGATCGAATGGAAAACGTATAAACATATTTTGGTAGTAGTTTTTCCTTTAAAATATTATCAAAAAGTCCAAAGCAATCTTTATCAAGCAATACAAGTAATTAAAAAACATGATACGAAGAGCATATAGAAATATTTCCACAAAATATAAAGGAACATTATTTTATGTTACCTGAAAATGAAACTTAAAGTTTTAAGTACTTAAATTTACCTACTACATTAGGGTTGTCATATAAGTGACATTAAGGTTTAATTGCACTTGACAAAATTTTAGTGATTAAAGGTTAAATAATTTTCTTAAGTATTTTACGTCTCACATCGTATTTGTAGATCAATACCGTAAGATGGGAGCATTATTCTAAAGGAGAAGTCTGATTTAATTACATGCTAAATTGTCAGAGCGTTATTAAATTAACCAATTATCAACCGAAACATTTATCATTCAGAAAAACTGAATATAAATTATATGAGATAATGTCTAGCATAACATTATAGAATCATTCAAGGATCTTCTGAAGTAAACACTTATCCAGACATATAAGAAACAGTTGCGTTCTTTCTTTGCTTCAAATACAAAAATGTGTATTTGGTTTAAATTGTCATACAATTCAAATGAAACAATTAAAAATTTAAATTTGTAAGATGCTATTTCATAATTAGGAACACGGGATTAACAATTCATTTTGATAATTGAGTACGATCAATACGAGTATACTCCAAGTGTTAAAAATACTCAAATTGATAAAAACAATCGGAATTTATTTTAAAGGCAAAAATTTAGAGCTTAAATGTGTAGAATTAAAAAAATTGAATTATCCAGGAAATATGCTCAAAATAACAAAAATGTCATGAATGAATATTGAAATGTTCAAATGAGGTATTAATGAAGTTGAAGAGACGTAGGAAGAGTCAAAAGCGAAATTGATTGAGGTTTGAAAGAGTGTGAAGCTGTTACGAGTATAAACGAAATCCTTGACATTTAGAACGATATAAAAATGATGGGTAAAAAGATAGTGATTTTTAAAATTAAAAAAATATTTTTTTGATGGAATCAAAATACATTGAATAAAATACATCATAATAATATATACTAATATTAAATTGACGTCTATATATTTTTCTGGTTAAAACATGTTTCTTTAAAGCAACATGAGATGTTTATTAAATGTCATATACTATATCAAAATTCTCCTTTGATAATGATGCACTTCGACTCACACAATAAAATATAATTTACATAAACATGAATAATAATAAAGAATACATAAATGTAAACATTTAAAACAAAATAAATTATCTGTGCGAAATCAAAAAGGTACTAAGTGAAAATTTGGCATATATCTCTTTTACTAACAAGATTAAACTTTAAGAAGATAAATTACATCGTCAATAAGTATTGCCTATAATAGACATTAAAAAATTGGCACTTGATACAATCAAATTGGAGTAAGACCAATTTACTATACATCAAATTGGAGTAAGACCAATTTACTATACATCAAGTTGAACTCTTTGATGTGTAAGTAGCATTAAGTACATCAATATATTAGGTTGACGGATGATTGAAAAAAAGGATAGGGATCAATTGCAAAACATCTGGAATCATATCGAGCTGTTTTCTTAGGCCGGAGTTCCTTTAATATTCTTAAAAAACTTCCAAGAGTTCCTTTAATCTTCTTAAAAAACTACCACGATTTTGACGCATGTTTTTGACAATAAACTCGTAGACCAAGAATTGAAGATAAGTCACTAGCAAGGCTTATTTATTTACAAAAATGAAAGGTTGAATTAAGTCTTCGAACATCATCTTCATAAACGAATTCGAAATCAGAGTAAAAATGTCTCGTGTTCATTATGTGCCGTTGAAAAAGTGCCGTTGTTACGCCGCGTTGTCGATTATGAATAAAAAATCAAGGAAATTCATTTGAGTTTCTTTAATAACAATAATATTTTTATTGAAATCAATCGAACCATTGTTTTATTATGAGGTTTGTTGATAATTTAATATTGCAGATCGTAAAAGTTTTTCAAATTTGATTTCATGCGCAACTTTTCCAGATCAGTAAAAACTAATTGAAAACTCTCATTAAAATTTGTTAATGACGTCGAGAAAAAAATATTGTTGGCAATTTTAAGCCAAAAATATTTTATGGAAGCAGTTTTGAGTTTTAACGTTCAAAGAGTTCAACCGAAGTTGGCATAGTAATGGTGCTCCAATGCAAATTAGGTTCCTTACGGCTGTTAGTAATTCTTCCTAGTGGAAGCTACGGAAATATCACATTAACTTAACAATAAATAAAATAAAATTATCATTAACTGTAAAACTGACATATAAACCATTTTAAAGTTTTCTTGATCGAGATAAACACGCAACCATTGGCAACTACAAGCTGTCAAAGTTATAAGTCGTGCGAAAACAGAAGATCTTGTAGGTGTAAGTGATTTTGGGCAGAATGTGTTGTTAATATATTCACAAATATGTTGTGATGCAATGGCCTTGGTCAAAAAAGGTTCTAGAATCAAACCCTACCAACGAAACGTATTTTTACTAGGCTCTATATCTCCGTTAAAAACTGTTATAGTTAAGGGCTGGAGGTTTGCTCTTACATAAGCGCAATAGAAAATGCCCTCTTGTAATGTTTAACATAAATAATGTTTTTTAATGAAATAAAATCACTTGTCTTAAAAAAATAAACTATTAGCAAATCATCTTCTTTTTCTTCCTGATGTTATCCGCGTATTTAAGAGAGGGCTTAAAAAATCGGTTCAATTTTTAATGTTTCGCAAAAAGGAACGATTCTTTCTATTGTAATAAATAAATAAGAATGAGCCCTTCCCCCCAATATAGGCCAAAAATATACAATTTTTTATGAAACACTGGAACAATAGTAATATTTTATGATAAATTTCTAGCTTCGGATTTAATTGAGAAATTTCTGGAATTGGGATTAATTGAGGAATTTCTGATATTGAGCATAACGAAAAAAACTGGTATTAGCTTTAATCCAGAAATTTATAACTGGATTTAATTTTAAAAATTCTGTCAACTTAATATGAATCACAAGTAGTTTTTACTTAATCTGAAACAACAGGATCTGTTTCCTATTAATACGTGTATTTTATAGTATTTTGCATATTTTAAAGTGAATGTATTACGGATTTCAACAATTTTGATCAATACCAGTTTGAAGAAATATGACACTCTGTTGTTGCAAATGATAGCGTGCTCTAATTGTTGTATTGGTAGAAATTAACAATAACTATTAACATTAGTAAAATCAACGAATGTAGAAAATTTATGGTCTAAAATAGTATAAAGGTAAAATATATTGTATTTATCAGATACAAGTTATTATCTTATTATAAATGAAACAATAAAATGGAAAAACTTCTTATTTCTTTAAATATAAACACCAATCAAATCCAATACATTCATTGATCGTATAAACACCGATTTACCATCATGAGGTTTTAGCCGAAAAAGATAAAACGCCAGATTTTTATTGCAAGAAACATATTTAAATTTATCCACAATAATAAATTCGATATAATTATAGCTCATACAGTTTCTCTGACTTAGAAACCCGTATTTAAAAAAAAAAAAATTGAAATTTTACTCATAAAACGATTTGGTAAAAAAATAATTTTCCAGAAGCTTTCATCAGGCTCGTTGATTTTGGTTTGTTGCGTGAACGATACCAACACCTAACTCGTACCATGCATTTCAAAGTCAAGTCTATCGACCCAGTGGAAATAATTTAAGTAATGACTGTTACAGGCTCTTCATTATTCAATTGTTTTGTTAAAATATGTGATCATTTTTAAAAATACAATCGTTGTAGAATCCGAAACAAATATTTTATTTTAATTAAACGGCACATGGGTTCTTGACTATTATGTTTATAAATAAAACGTGTTTGTTAATGGATCCCTTTGCTGATATTATATTTATCTGCGTCTTTCCAATATACGAATATGTTCAAATTTAATCAAATGAATGAATTATTAATGAAATTAACCACAAACTTGCTGATAGCTTTCTAAATGTGGTTTTCGTTAAAATATTGTAACCTCTTGTTGTAATAACATTCGGGTTATATTTCCCGATAGACTTGAAAAAGCCTTCTTTAAATTTCCACTAATCTTTCCGGCTCGAAAAATACGAGTACATTCAAAGTAATTTAGAACGTTTATTCACATATCGTCTAATAAACGAATATATATTTAATTGTAAACTAAAATTTAAAAAAGAAGGTTATGTAATATTTTTACGTGGTAAAAAGTAATTGGAATTGACAGGTGTAAGTTTAACCATTTTATTGTGAATAAAAATACGAAAATTATAAATAATTTAAACGGTCGTAAGTGGTAACTTAAACAAAAGCTAAAAATTATACTCTTTTTTGCAAATATATAAATTTCTTCGGTAACTAAACATAATTTTGTTTAAATATAGTATAACGATTGCGTCTTTTTGTTCCATAAATATATTTGAATAAAATGATAAAAGAAATCACATAATTAAAAAAAAAGTTATAAATTGAATAAAAGTTTTCGAATATATTAAATACTCGTATAAACTCGTATAAAAGGAGACTAACTTAAACCATATTAATTAGTATTAAATTCAATTGAAATGTTTTTTTATTCATTTCATTTATGTTACATTATTTTTCCCTGTTTAGCTTTTGTTTCCACAGCGTCAATAAAATGAAAGGATACATACAATTATATCCATATTGCCAATAAGAGAAGCTGATGCTGTTGTGTCAACACCATCAATTACAGAGGTTGAAATAAAAAAAAATGAAGTTGAGTGTTTTGCCTTTAAACCAAACGAGATAACTTCAACGTCTTATCCAATACATTCGCGGGTTTTAGGAAGCATCTTAGCGATTTTTTCCTTGATAAAGAAAATCAAGAGTCTAAAGTGATTTCATGGATCGATACATCCAATTGTTTTTCACTTATCATATTACTATAACAACAACAAATGTGTTGTGAATTTTAAACTAAGGTCAACCCAATGTTTGATATTATTTATTCAACGAATAAAAAAAGGGGGCAAAATCTACAAAAAATAAGTTTCAAATCAGTGAACAAAAAGATTCAATCGATCGGTTAAATTTTGATGGAATAAATAAAAAAATAAATAAGACATTATAATCAAAATAATCATCAAATTAAAAATATTCTGATTTCTTAAATTATTGAATTAAATTTTAAATTATTATTGTAATTATAAACAATATTCATATGATCACAAATAGCAAGGAATCAATACATTATTTACATTTATCAAACATCATTCTATATTAAAATCATACCATAAGTGTCTTGAGCGAATAACCAGAAATTTCATCGGGCGTCATACGAGTATGTATAGTACAATAAGACTTATTTACTGCTGACGTCTAAGTTATAATCTTCAGAACTAATTACACATGAATTAACTCAGTGGCGTTTATTCACATCAAGGGCGCTTACTTTTAGATTTAAAAAAAAAAACGTTCTTGAGACGTTTCATTACCAAACTGCGTAAAATATGTCACCTATTTATAACTATTCAAATATTTTTGTGTTTCAAAAACAAAAATAATAATTTTAAAACAGAATAAATGTGAAAAGTATGATATTTGTAATAAGTTTTCTTTGAATATTATCTCAAATAATTGTATTCTCACTTTTTATTATACAATGGGTTTAACATTAAAATAAAATAAATTTTTGAGAAGTGTTATTGAAATATATACAAGCAATTGAATAATATACAAAGATATTTTAATTAATCCATATTTTTAATAAAAATAAAAATATAAATATTAAAATTTTGTATAATTGGGCACACCAGCCAAATATTTTAAGCAAATATTGAAACGAAGAGAAACCGAATAATATTATTTTTAAAATCTTATGATTGGTATAGTTGTAATAGTCATTTTATGGCTTAAATTTAGAAAAAAATAAGGGTTCGTGAAACAAAACTTATTTTTGCAAGTGAAAAAAAAACGATTTCAAAATATCCTTAAGATATTTGAAAAGTTTTTTGCGATAAAAAAAACTAATATTGAATTGAATAGTAGACTATGATGCCGAAATAAGGATACATACATAATTAAACTGTATAACTAACGAAAGCTTTTCAAAATGCTAAGCTTTTCAAAGTTCAAGTAAATGTTGATAAAATGTTCAAGTGAATGGTTGATTTCAAGAAATTACAAAATAATTTAATTTCCCACATGTACTTACATGAAGTGTAAAATAACATATAAATAGATAAATAAGTGAGAGACAAAAACGATTAAGTGATTCAAAAATATATTTTAGGACCATGGTGAAATTTCTTGTTTTTGCTCTAAACAAACTTATTCCTTACACTTACATCACTAGTTCAACCACATTAGAAATTTTCTAACTAAAAGTATAAAACATATTGAATCACAATAATTTGAATCATTACTTGTGGTACAGAACATTGGTGATACGACTCCATCAATATATTGTAATTGGATTGGTTAACCGAAGTCGCTATACGATTCGCTGTGAAAATCGTGTAGCGATACGCAAAACGTTTTTAATGAACCGTTTCTGTTCAATCGACAAAGGCTTAACGGCAAACAGTTTGTTAAGAGCAATCCGCGGGAGTCGTTTAATCCTACTCGAAATATTTGGCAATATTTAGTTTTAATTAATCTACATGATAGCTTTGGAAGGAATTTACATAAATGTTCGTATTCTAGATTATACGATATATTATTATGATTTAGTATCAAATCCAAATAAATAATATTAGTAAATACATCTACATGTGTCTGGTATAAATTACTTAAGTTATAATGTTTGAAGAAATTATCACTACAACTATGGATGACAGAATCGATAAAATCAATGACAAGGCGACCGAATGAATGTGAAACTTGATGATTCTTACAAACTAAACTTTTATCATTTGAATATTTGTTATCATTGCTTTGATCTCTTTTTTCTGATCGGTTGATATGAATGTTTTTGTTTCTCTCCTTTGATCCTTCCTCAGACATTTGATCATCTACATTTTCTGCTTCATCGTCCGTGTTGGCGTCTTTCTTAAGTCCATTTTTGACTCGTCGTTTTGTAGATTTAATGGTGATTGAGGCGTTTGTGTTATTTAATGTATAGAGCAATACAAGAAGAAAGATGCACAAACCTATACAGTGGTGAGGGTCAGTAGAAACATAACTGAGACAACCGGAAGAAACAGCTTCGTCTCCGTTTCCAGTTGATTGCAGATCAGACCTCTCTTCGTCGCGAATCTAGATGAAACGTATAAAACAAAGGTGTTAATTTCAAAGTTGATTTTTCAAAGACTTTATAAGGTGACGAAAGAAAGAATGGCTATCTGAGGATATGATATGCAATGTGTTCAAAAGGAATAAAACACGAATGATTTAAATTAAACACTCTTATACCTAATTATTAATAATTTTAAAAATACCTTTCGTAACTCTCATAAAAAAGAAACCCCCTGAATATTTAGGACAAGTTGAAAGATATTCAAGTGGATGGCAATCTACCTACTTTCCCTGCCTCAAGAGTGTAGTAATAACATAGTAATAGTAGTAATAAGTGTTGTAATAAATACCACCTCAAGGTGGTATTTATTAATTTAATTATTGTTTTTTCTTCTGAGTGAGATGAGTCTATCATTGATGGGGTCTGCAGGTTTATTACGAAAATTTTCCCCATCCATTCGTTTAAAATAATCAAAACAATTTTGAGTGTCCATCTAAATATTGTTTTCTTTTTTTTTATATAAAAAATAAACGTATCATGCCGTGATCTTTTTGAAGTAGGTAGAGAGGAAAAATCCACATCTACATATCTTATAGTATATGCTCTTCTATTTATCATATTTCTCACCTTTCGCTCAGTTTAAACAATCTCCATTATTTCATCGAATCTTTCTTCGAACTACCTCTGTCTTGTACTCTATATATTTCATACTTAAGAATTTATTAAAATAAATTACCTTTTCCGTGTCCCTCCACCTCGCACTAGTGCTACCTTCAAAAGAATTGTGCTGCGTAGCTTGGTCTTCGTTCAAAGTGAATTTCAGCCCCGGAGCCAAAGGGTCGGGTTTATATCCTGGTCCGGAATCAAACTCGACTTGGGCTGGCACTTCTGTTCCGTATAATATCATGTCCCATTGGGATAAGTTACCTGGACAAAGAATTTTCTATTTAAAAACTATCGCTTCATAAATAAGACTTTGGCTCATAATAGGGTTTGTGTGAATCGCATAATTCAGAAACGGGAAATATTAACTTGTGAATAATTGCATCATTAAATTAAAACATACATTGCATACATACTAACATTACCTTTGAATTATTTGTTTTTCTCACCTTTATTTATTTATAAAAAGTTTACTGAAGCCTACATGACTTCTAAAGAGGAAGTCAATAGGTTTTGAAATCGTCTTGAAGAGGTTACGAATCGACTTTAAAACAGATGCATATGTTACAAAAAAATGTGTTCAACACAAAGCATATCAAGTTTTATTTTTGTTTTCAAAAATAATTGTAGATAAAAATATTTAACTGCAGCAAAACATATTCTGCACGTATCATAAAAAATAACAATTCTCGATACAAGATCAAATGAAGTAAGAATTATATACTGAAGTAAACAAAGTCTAGTGTCTAAAACTATTTTACAATAAAATTCGAAAGGTGTTGTTATGAAGAAATATATAAAAATAAAAACACTAAACGCAAAAACGGAAGAAAATAAAGGCGTATTACATACATAGATACCATCACGCCATCAACCTGTCGGGATAGGTAGAGAGAACAGAACGCAATACTTTCTTACCTCGACACACACCTTTAGCCTCTCTTACACACAAACACCTTCTCATACAACTTCTACGATACCACCGACTTTCTACATTTTCTTTTTTCAGAAAATAATTCACTCTATCCAACCATACTTTCCTTGGTCTTCTTCTCACACGCTTACCTCTCACATTTGAACTATACATCTGTTTTGTAAGCCTTTCATCATTCATTCGTCCATACGTCCAAACTATCTCACCGTGCTCTTCTTCATCTTACTTAACATGTCGTCGTTGCTGGAAGACTCGTAGTCGAGGATTCACTCACCATTCCAATGTCAATTCAGATGGAAAGCGAAGCTGTGCCGTAGAGTTTGGTTTTTTAAGTGAGTGAGCCGTTGTACACCAGCAAACTCTCCGGGTACACCGCTGTACTGGATCCAGTGGTACACCGACGTGAGACGATCGGAGCACACAGGCATGCTTTTTTTTTTAAGAATAGATATGACTCAAGTCATATGTATCCTTATACCCCCGAATACTAGGCGGAAAAAATACCTGTGTCCTTCGAGGGGAGTAGAATAGTGCGGGGTTCGAACCGGCAACCTTCCGCACGGAAGTCCAGTGCGTTACTGTGCGGCCATGCAGCTTAATATATCATCAGCCTTATGTTCATATTCATCCCTTATTCCTTCATTTAGTGTTGTCATACATTGTCACTTTTCATTGCACGCATTTGTTAAGTATTTATTCGGCTCCTTTTAGTATTTTTGCACGTCCACGCTTCACTCCAATACATCTAAGTTGGCATTAAATTACTACGGACTATCATCTCAGCAGATTTCGATACTGTCCGGTTCGAGTGAATAAAAAATGTCGTCTTTTTTAGTTGCTTTGTGTTTTACCCTTTCGTTGACAAAAGGTCCGTTGGCCGACGTGCATTTTCTTAGTATTTCATCATGTGAATATTCCTTTATTAAATATAACAAAAATATTAACATTTTAATTCAGAATTTAAAAATATGGGCATTTATTTACACCAGATGATCACTTTTTAAAAAAGATACTGTTATTTCTATTTTATCAAAATAAAAGTTTAACAGTTGCAAGTAAGGAATTACGCGATATGTATGGTGACATCACAGACCTTCGTCAGTGTCAAATACTAATTATAAATTTTAAATCAGGAAATTTTAACATCGGATAGATCCCTGGAAGTGGAAGACCAAGAACATTGGATAAGTTGAAAATAGGTGATGAAATTTAAGCAGATCCAACTTAATAAATTCATCAATTATTAGAAAAACTAGGGTATAAAAAAGGGTCCTTAAAAAATATGCCATATTTTAAAACATAAGTAATGGGGGATGAAAAAAGGGTTACTTAATTTAATCTTAAACGCAAAAAAACAATGGCTTTCCAACTGTTTTGCAAATACATTTTCTAAAAATATATTAGAAGTAAAAAAGGTTTTCAAGGCTTTTTTTCGTCCAAACCTAAAGAATTTAACGCATCCTAGATAAAAAAATGTAAGAAAGGTGGTGGGAGAAATATAACGAAAATTGTATTAGTTATTAAAGCCAAACGTTTATTTGAAGAAAAAAAAATTACTGAAAAAAAACATAATTTTTTATTCCCCTAATATGTATTAGTGCCCCACTGTTTCCTATCGGTACACGCCGTTCGATATCCCAATCAATTCTAACATTATCTGACAACGTACTACCGAAATCGTAGAACTTCTCGAATTGCTCCAATCTTCCATTATTCACCCATACGTCGCATTTTCTTTTCCTTTCACACTTTTTTATCACCATTACTTTGGATTTTGCAACATTAATTCTTAGATCTTTCTCTTCGCATCTCACATAATTTACTTATCAAACTCAGCAATTCATCTTCACTCTCCGCCAACACTACCATGTCATCTGCGTAAAGTAATCGGCATACGTTACCATTCGACATTTGTATGCCACCAATTGACCTTTGTAGTTCCTTCACACATGAATCGAAATAAATATTGAACAACCAGGGTGACACAACGCATCCGTGTTTTATCCCTTTCGAAATATTAAACCATTCAGCCAAGATACCATTCACTCTAATGATGCTCCTTTGGGCGTATACGCAATATGTTACCACGTATTAGTTTGCGTTCAACACCATATTTATTCAAAATTCTCCATAACTTGTCTCTTTTCATGCTGTCATATGCTTTTTCCAAGTCCACAAACGTACAAAATACTTTTTTTATTTTTTCCATACATTTTTCCACAAATATACGTAAAGACAAAATCTGATCCACGCATCCTCTTCTACTTAAAAAGGCACCTTGACCATCCCGCATTTTCTGTTCCGTTTTTCTTCTCACTCTTTTTATCAGAGTTACTTACTACGCCAACTAATAGCTATGTAACAATCCATTCTTGCATCTTTACTTTTATATAACAGAATAATCAATGCATTCCTCCAGTCTTTCGGTGTGTAGTCAGGTTCCCAAAATTTGTTAATAAAACTGTCTCAGCCACTCGAGCATTCGTTCACCCTCATACACAAGTTCTGTGCTCACTTCATCGCAACCTGACGCTTTTAATTTTTTCATGTTTTTACAGGTGTTTGTACTTCAGATTTTCCAAACGCTTGTCATTTTCAGTTATACCAGACTCACCACTCTCGTCCAGTTCTTCAAAATACACCTTTTATCTCGAACGAACCCTTCCTTCTTTTGAGAAAACCCTTCCATTCTTCTGCTTCCGCTCGTATTTCTCGTATCGCTTTCCTATCTCAGTTTCCTTAATTCTTTTCAAAATATTAAAATTTTTCAAGTAAGGCGTATTGGAAAGTTAAATTTAAAATTGAAACGTTATACATCTAAAACATACATGGACAATAAAAATTTGTTCTTATCAAAAAAAAAAATTCAATTTTTTTTTAGAAATTTTATTTCGTGACAAATGATCTTAAAGATAAAAATATACCTATTATATCATCTTATATGATGGTATACCTTTAAAAAAATCTCAATAGAAGTAAAAAATATATTTCTACAATAAAATGCTTCATATTTCGGCAAAAATATTAAGGAAATATTGTTTGAATACTTTAGCAACAATGAATGCATACAATTAAGAGATATTTTTGTGTCGCGATAAATTTAAATAAGAAAATATAATTTGAATAAGGCACTTGTTTCCTATTGAAATGGTAAATATGTAGTAATATTGAGTTGAAATTTTATAGCGATAAATTTGAATAAAATAAAAAAAAAAACAAAGATATTAAAATAGTTTACAAACTACACATAGTTTAAAAACTCAGTAGTTATCAAAATAAATAATATTTAAAAAGGAGAGAGATTTACTCGCATGCAATAAAAAAAAGTTAGAATGTTAAGAAAAAAACATGATAAAAATTTAACAACTACAAATAATAAAAAAAAACACTGGATTAAAAAAATCGTTGCACAACCTACAAAATTAAAAAAAAAACATTAATCATAAATTAAAAGTGACCACTAGAAAATAAAAAAAAGACGAATAAAAAGACGAAAGCAAGTAATTGAAACACTCAGGCATTACGTAGATCTAGGCGAAAAGGTTTTATCAATACCCAAGTCGTCAGAAGCGTGTCCAGATTCATGGCGATCTCTGTCCATTTCACTTTCCATCGGATCCTGCGGGTCAAGTCCTCTTAACCCAACTTCTGGATAAAATTGTGACAATGGAGGATGCTGGCGAGATGGTTTATTTCCTATTTCCACTTTGGAGTAGGGGAACAGAGCGGGATAAATATGTTGGATTTTAGGATATTTCTGGAATAACGAAGGTATCCGAGAGTTCTTCAAAGGCACGTGTCCATCAGGCGGTTGGTCTACGAATATATACCCTCGAAAATTTGGAGGATTGGTCGATGCTTCTAATGTTGTCTCGTAAGGTTTGGTCGTGGGTAAGGATTCTTCTTCTGTAGTCAGTTTAGCATCTGTTGTTTTTGTAACAGTTTCAACTTTGTAATTTGAGTTTTCCGATTTGAGATTTACACTTAAATCAATAGTCGGTTGCCTTGATACGTTCTTTTGGTACTTGGTTGTATGAAATAACGTGGTCATATCTAAGTTGTTCACTTTTGTTACCTTAGTAGTTTTCTCAAATTTAATATTTTTCGTAACACCTGTCACTAAAGTCGTTTCTAGTTTTGGCTTTTCTGTCGTCTTGACAGCTGGATTTAGTCTAGAGCTGGAGTTAACAAGCTTAGAGTCCGTTTGTCTTTGTGGATTCTTCCCATTTCCATATTGTCTATTGTATGAAGTTTTATTCGTAATACCTCTCAGAATAGTAACAGTCGGTCTGATTGTTTTGTTTTTTCCTTGCGAATTTCTATGTTGATTTTTTCCATTTTTATTCTTCTTAGAATTCCCATTGGTGCTTACAACATACTGCGGAGCTACATTATTGCTTCCGCTTGTTTGATTCTTTCCAGTATTTTTGTTCTTGGTTTTGTTGGACGATATTGGAACGGAAGGCACAAGGACGGATTGGGATATGTTTATTTTGTAGGGATCGTTACTATAAGGACTCGGGTCATTTTTATTGGCAGGAACCGATGTGCCATAGAAAATAAGCGACCAATCTTGCAGAGTGGCACGTCCTACAAATGGTGACAATGATAAACATGATTAGGAAGCGAAATGATCAAGTAAAACTGTTAAAATGTTAGTTTATATATTAAATACTTAGCTATACATTATTGAAAATTCATGAAACAAGAATAGTACTGTATGTCTCAATGGTAATAAAACCTTAAGTTAATTTTGTTAGTTTTAAGGAAAGTATTGAAATAAAAATGACTTACCCATATATCTGCCTTCATTGTGTATTTCCAAAAGCCAAATACCATAAGGCGATTCTCCCCAAGTATGAACAGACATAAAAGGCCACGAGTTGAACCCTGCACGTGATGTATCGTGTGATCTTAAAAACAATCATTATCATTAATACAAACAATCGAAAAAAAGTATGACTATTTTATAATTTTTCGTATAATGGTTAACATGAAAAAAGATTTCGAATAAAAATATAATTTTAAAGGTGAAGAACGGATAAAAACAATTCAAATGGATTAAATCGAGAATGAGTGTGGGATACAGTACGACAAAAGTTTATAATTCGTCGGCGTTATTATTTATACACAAAATGATTGTCTGTTAGTTGTTTATCCTTCCACATTGCAGATTAATACCGTTTCATCTTTTGCTGGGTTAGAAATTAGAAAAAATATCAGCCGGATCATCGAGTGATATCTAATGATTAAATGGTGATGTACTGTTATATTAAAAGAAAAGTTATGTCGAACTTCGGGAGTGCGAGTTGAAATTAAATAAAATTAAATAATTTATATAAGATTTTACCTATTTGTAAAATATGTGAAATATTAAGTGTCTCAGACAGGTCATCTACTGAGCCTTGTGAGACTTGTGAGACAGTTGATGTGCACAATTGTCAAAAGTTGCGAATAAAATAAAAACAACAAACCGTGGAGCTAATAAGGTCACTCTGGTTCCTGCTGGAGATGTGAGGTTGATCTGAAGATCTCCTCGACGAGCTGCAGTCAAAGAGATCTTTGCTTGGACATGCTCCAGGTAATTGACTCCGGTGCACTGGTTAACTGCGAGCTGGAGTACCACTTGACTCTTTGGAGGTATGAGTCTAAAGAGAACAAAATAGAATGCGAGATCTGAGATAACCACGGTTGTTGTAAGACATGATTGGAAAATAAGTTTAAGTAATTATTACTCATTGTGTATCATAATTTTAAGTAGATAGAAACATGTCAGGAACGAAAAACGTCTTCATCTAGTGAATATGGAATATCCGTCAAATAGATGAGAAAAAAAAATAGTAACAGCGATTTGTAAATAGTTTCTGTAATATTCCATCCAATGCATACATACCCTCAAGCCATTTGCTTGCCGGGGAAGGCAGAGAGGAGAAAGCGCAAGACTTTCTTATCACGACACACATATTTTACCTTTTCTACACACATAAACCTTCTCATACGATTACGGTCTTCCTACGATTTCACTGACATTTTAAATTTCATTTTTTCAAAATATCATGCACTACCTTGATCACTTGATCCTACCATAATTTCCATGGCTTTCCTCTACCACGTCTTCCACTATATATTTATTTTGTTAGTTTTTATTTATTCATTCATTCGACCTGCCCAAACCATCTCAGGGTGCTTGCTCTCCTTCATCTTACTCAATACATCAGTTTAAGTTCACATTCATCCCTAATCACCTCACTCCGTATTTTTTCATATATTGTCACCCCATGCATTCTTCTCAGTGTAGATCCTTCCAGTTTTCTTCCACGTCCACGTTTCACACCCATATATCAAAGTCGGCACTAAAATACTGCTGTGGTCTATCATCTCAGCCGGTTTTGATACAATCCGGATCAAGTATATAGTTTTAGTTCCCTATTGACATTGTTTCCTATCGCTACACTACCCAATGTAAATTAAGAAAAAATACAAAAAGAATAAAAAAATAAATTAAAGTAAAAAAAAAACCCTCTCACTTGTCAACGTGTGGTGCTGAAACTTCGCAACGCCGTTGAGCAGGGACAGTTCTCCAGGTTCGCGCCATTTGTACCATGGCAGCAGCATCCATCAGACCGTATCCGAAGGAGTGAGACACATTCCTGCCGACACCGTTGGTCCGCCATCCGCTTGATTGCAGGTTCGCTGGTTTCGCTGTTCGGACAACTGAGAACAAAAAATTTAATGCGATTCAATCATATTTATAATAGAATCAGAGTGGTTCCAGCCAGCCTATGTTATAAGCTGAGAGGGTGCGTTTTGAATTTCGTGAATATTAATTTATTAAAATAATACAAATGAAGAAATATTTGAAAAATACAGAAGTACTGAAATTAATTACGAAAATTTACGCTTTGATAGAGTTCTATATCCTTTATTCATTGCCTCACCGACGGCTGTTTCGCCATACAATGCCTTTGTTAAACTGTGGGTGAAGCTTAGCTCCGTAGCTATCGTATTCCCATTTTTTTGCATAATACGAGTATATTTAGTTATATTAGCGAGGTATATTAGTAGTTATATTTTCATTTTAAAATGACTATTTAGGTGAAAATATTTAATATAGGTAGATTGTAAAGGAATTTAGAATAAATTACCTTACATCGTATGGGATCTTAAATGCAAACAGATACTTAAATATATTTAAATATTTTTTTGGAAGTTTTAGAGGCACATTTAAAGGGGTTAATTCACATTTAAATACCATGTTGTTAATACACTTATATTGTGATGGGAACATTTTCGGGTATATATATATACGAGAATGTTTATAGCCACGGAGCTAAGCTTCCCCCACAGTTTGAAAAGGCCATTGTATATCAAAACACCTGTCGCTGAGTAAATAAAAGAAGATAAAGCTATCAGATTTTTATTTTCGTAATATAAAATGTTCTTGGTTTTGTTAATTCTATGAATGGAAAATCCACCAATAAACTAAAATTAACTCCATCATCGAAGTCATTAATATAAAAGATAAAACATTTTAATTTTAATTCAAACAAAAAGCTAAAATACATACCTTCGAAATAAGCCAAAATGAGATTGAAATGAAGAAATATAGGGATATAACGGCGAGGTTTCAGTATTAAGATCACGTTGTGATAATTGTAACTGGATGCAGAGCAGCTAGTTGATCGCAGAGTTACGTGTTTGCTTTCAGAGTAATGTGGTCGGTTAATCAGCAGTTCGTGTTCGTGCATTGCAAGGCAGTTGAAACATCAACTGCTGTCCAACATTTAGATTTCGAGTAAACTATATAGTTGTCTACGTATTATAGCAAACTGTTGGACTGGTAAGTTTGATTATTGGAGAGTCGGTTGTTTGGCAGCTGAAAGCGGAACTTTGAATGCATTACTCTCGAACTATGTGTAGTATTGTTTAACTTGATATTCATAGTAACAATTAACAAAAACAAAACTCGCGAATACAATAGACTATGTCCTCAAAACAGGTTAAATGCGGGATGGATATTTTTTTGCAGTTTGCTAGTGTGAAACAGCTAAAAAAACAAGATCCATGACACAACTTCGCTTTCCAACTGAATTGACGTTGCAATGGCTAGGGTATCCTTGACTACGAGGTCCAGCAACAACGGCGACGCATATACCTATATATATATTGAATACAAGCACTTGTTGATTTGTTGCATATCTCTCCATGGAAGATCCCTGTTGGGTTCTAAAACAAAGGTGCATACTCTAGAAAGAAGTATATTGCGAGAAACAAATGCTCACCATATTTATCTTGCTACATATTGCTTCAAGTGAAACAGATCCCTATGGGTCTTCAAAGCTAGGGTAGATATTCCAAAAAATAACTGTTGTTGGAAATAACAACTCACCAATATGCTGCATATCCCTCCATGTGAGATCCCGGTTGGCCTCCAAAGCAAGAGCGCATATCCCGGCAGCTAAGGGAGCTGAAGCGGACGTTCCAGTGTGGCTTGACGTACACGAGTGATGGAGATCGGTCGTCACGACCTGGACGTTAAAAACAAAAAAAATATTTGAGAAATATTCTCAGACTAATTCATTCTAAATTCTAGATTTTTTATTTTTAAAATTGTATATAACGCTGTGAATAGACCTGTAGTAGAGTTAATGAAATTTTTATCACTGGTTTAAAAAACAGGTCACAATTGAAAACGTGTTACGTCATTCTAAGTTATATATTAAATAAATAAAAAGTGAAAATAAATTATAAACCTCTAATAGGCGATGAGATTTGACGATAGTCTGTCAGAGAGCTTCTCAGTACAAAAAGGAGTGCGGTAGGGGTGTATTTTGTCCCCTAGACTCTTAAATATCTACCGAGAAAATATCATGCGAAGAGTACTAGATTACTGGGAAGCTGGGTTCACTATTGGTGGCAGACGAATATCGAAAGACGTTTCGCAGATTACATTACTCTGGTGACAACAACTGAGTCGGAGATGAAAGAGCTCCTTAGACATGTTAAGAGAGAAAAACTGGCTCTAGGTCTAAGCATAAATCAAAATAAAACCAAACTCATGGTGATCAACTGAGTCGAAAAACTCACGAGAACCAGTACACTTAACCATCTTGAGACAGTGCATGCATTTGTATACCTAGGTTCTAGCCTGAGGGACACTGGAGGTTGTGAGGTGGAGGTTCGAAGAATAATCGAAATGGCAAAAATGCCATGGGATGTCTAGTGAAAATATGGAAAGACCGCACCATTACAAAAATACACGGAAATGAGGCTCGTTCAAACACTGTTCTTCTCAATATTTTTGTCTAGTGTTGAAACTTGGACCTTGGAAGAATCGAAAAGACGACGGATCGATGCCTTTGAAATGTGGTGTTGGCGCTAAATGCTCCGGATATCACGGACAATCCTGAGAACATATGTGTCCATCTTAGCCAAGATCAAAATAAAG
>CATKWJ010000378.1:0-37859 GCA_949825065.1 Odontocerum albicorne | reverse complement strand
ATGTATATTTTGATTCATCTTCACGTTACGGTCATAGTTGATTTTGTTTCATATTCGGGATTACGGTATTGGACAAATTACATGAAATATTTTTATCGCGTCCTTCAATAGATTCAAATTCGAGATTCAGACATATTGAAGAGCGTGACCGATATATATATATATATATATATATATATATATATATATATATATATATATATATATATATATATATATATATATATATATATATATATATATATATATATATATATATATATATATATATATATATATATATATATATATATATATATATATATATATATATATATATATATATATATATATATATATATATATATATATATATATATATATATATATATATATATATATATATATATATATATATATATATATATATATATATATATATATATATATATATATATATATATATATATATATATATGATTATTTGTTTGGTTATAGCGAAGGGTTATATATGTTTATTTTAGGTTTTCAGTTACTTCGCGAACTGTAAATATGGATTCTGACATCAGATCTACCTGGAGATCCATCAGCAGCTTCCTTACAGCATTTTTCATTTTTTGGCCTGGATGACTCTTTAGTAACATAGAAAAATGCTGTAAGGAAGCTGCTGAATGGATCTCCAGGTAGATCTGATGTCAGAATCCATATTTACAGTTCGCGAAGTAACTGAAAACCTAAAATAAACATATATAACCCTTCGCTATAACCAAACAAAAAATCACATATTACCCTCTACAGAAGTGTAATGGGCTTTGTCAAAAGCCAAAAAAATATCCGGCTTGTATAACAAACAATGATGAGGTATTGACAGAACAAAGAGGTTTCCTCAACATCTGTTAATAAAAAATCTTACCATTGTTCGTCAACAAATGACATAAAGACTAAAAACCATCTTGTCTGCACTAAGAATAAAAACATTTAAATGATGTATAGAGATGAATCTATGGTATAATGAGGAATGTTGCCTAGGCATAAAGTGAGCACTTAACTCAGCCTTCAAAGGTGGTCATAAGCCCACAAAATACCAATTAAAATAGATACCGTCTCCTGTATATCCAAAACAGAGAACTATGTTACTAAAGAGTCATCCAGGCCAAAAAATGAAAAATGCTGTAAGGAAGCTGCTGATGGATCTCCAGGTAGATCTGATGTCAGAATCCATATTTACAGTTCGCGAAGTAACTGAAAACCTAAAATAAACATATATATATATATATATATATATATATATATATATATATATATATATATATATATATATATATATATATATATATATATATATATATATATATATATATATATATATATATATATATATATATATATATATATATATATATATATATATATATATATATATATATATATATATATATATATATATATATATATATATATATATATATATATATATATATATATATATATATATATATATATATATATATATATATATATATATATATATATATATATATATATATATATATATATATATATATATATATATATATATATATATATATATATATATATATATATATATATATATATATATATATATATATATATATATATATATATATATATATATATATATATATATATATATATATATATATATATATATATATATATATATATATATATATATATATATATATATATATATATATATATATATATATATATATATATATATATATATATATATATATATATATATATATATATATATATATATATATATATATATATATATATATATATATATATATATATATATATATATATATATATATATATATATATATATATATATATATATATATATATATATATATATATATATATATATATATATATATATATATATATATATATATATATATATATATATATATATATATATATATATATATATATATATATATATATATATATATATATATATATATATATATATATATATATATATATATATATATATATATATATATATATATATATATATATATATATATATATATATATATATATATATATATATATATATATATATATATATATATATATATATATATATATATATATATATATATATATATATATATATATATATATATATATATATATATATATATATATATATATATATATATATATATATATATATATATATATATATATATATATATATATATATATATATATATATATATATATATATATATATATATATATATATATATATATATATATATATATATATATATATATATATATATATATATATATATATATATATATATATATATATATATATATATATAATCTCCAAATTTGAAATATTTGGAAAAATACATCAAAAGAAAAACTCTAGAGATTTTCGAGTTATTGTGGTTGGATCAAGTGAATTTTATTTTGAATGAAGAATGTGTAAAAAATTAGAGAAATCGTAGGAATTGCACGGATATAGAAGAGGTGAAATATGTGTATCGCGTTAGGAGTCTGTCATTCCTCCTTTTTCCTACCCCGATAGGGGCACGGCTTAATAGAATGTGTGTGAAAGAGTATTAATAAATTATCGATACTGAGTTAATTATAGTATCTAATGCGAGAGATTCAAGGCTAGAAATAAAAAAAATATATCTAAGAGATTTGAGTCAGCTGAAGCTATGGTAAGTGTGCGGCACATTAATCCTCTAATCATAGTCGTATTTTCTGATTAGATCAATATTTACAAGGGCTACGAGTATAGGATCCGGGTCGCGTGACCAGCTTATCCTCCGGGGCAAGTTAACTCGGCAGTTGCGGCTGTGCGCCCTTCGTCAGCTGTCTAAACTTTAATAAGACACGCACCATAGACAAATCTCCCGTAAATGTTTATCGACCACACTCGGCAACTTTACTATTATTGCTATTTATTGGAGTTTCATGTTCAGCCTTCGCTTACAGACTTCATTTCGACAAGTTCAAATAATAAAGTGAGTGATAGTGGCGTATGAATAAACATGCGCCAGGACGCGCTGACTGAAAATTTCATCTTTCGAAAAAAAAACTTTCGTGTTTTACACATTTGACGATTATAAATAAAATGAAAAAAAAATGTACCTATATTTTTTCCACAACATTTATCGATATCATATATTTTTATATTAAATAAATTCTTACATTGAGTACTTGAAATCTATGCTGCGTAGAAAATTTATTGTATTTAATGAGTAATATACAATTTTTCTTGTATTTATCAACCTAGACATCATTTTTAGTTTTAATGAATCAGCCCTGTTGTAGATGGTGATCAACTCTGGTTGATGGAACTGTTTTGTATTATATTATATAATATTCCCCTCTCGTTGTATGTATTAAAACCTGGCGGGTTTGTTGCTAGCCTCTTCCAACCGACTAGAACGATGATAAAGAGACATTAAGTAAAAATCTCAACTAAAAAACATCTGGGTTCCAACGGGACTCAAACCCGCAATCCCCGGATTAGAAAAAAACCGTCTTATCAACTAGATCACGGAGGTTCTCATGCAGAGAGAACAAACCATATACAGAGCTATTAAAAATAAATAAGGTGTTCAAATGTGTAAACAATAACCTGTTTAAAATACGACATTGTATACTCGTAATATATACGAGTATGTTACGTAAGTATTTTGCAGTTAAGTTTCATCTGGCCACTTAATTTGAAGCTTGATTCAAAAGATTTAAGCACCTGCATCGTATAGTCATTTATTTTCTTTATGTAAAGTAGAGTAGATATTTAGCTAGGCAATAGGTATACAGTTGATCATAATCATTTTAAAAGAAAATGTGTATTCGTATATGTGATTGTGAGGATAAAGTTAAAAGCACATTGAATCTAAGTGAAATAATATAATAAGGGAAAAAATCGACTGGTACAGAAAGATAAGATGCACCATAGACATAGACAAAGAACAAGAGTAATACGTACATTTTATGTATAATTTAAATCTATATGTTACTTCCAAATTGTTATTTCAATACTTTTTATCCCCTGTCTTATCATATATGCCCTAACGATTTAAGAGATTATTAATGCCAGATAAAACTTTTATACTTTAAAAAAAAAGCATTCAGCGTGATTATGTAAAATGTTTATTTAAGCATCTATTTATAATAAATGACGATATATTCTTATTTTTTTCAAAATTTGCTTATATGCAATGAATATCTGGTGTTATGCTTAATAGAGTAAGACATTATCGGATAAGGGATTACTGTTTCTTAGAGATTAATGTTATAAGTAGAAATAAGAAAGGAATCTCGAAATGGTTTGACTACAATGAAAGACCGAAGGGAAGGTGGAAGGGGATAATTGACGAAAGTTTAACTGAAGGAAAGGTAGAGATACAAGAGAGCATGTATGACGAGAGGTATGGATATGGACGAGGCGAGAGCTGAGTACATGTATGGAAAGGCTTGGAGATCTGTCATTTCTTCCTACCCAAAAAGGAACATAGCGTGATGTATATACGCAATGAAGCTCTGGGATATGCTTTTGTGTAGGGAATTAATATTTTATCAATGTCTCTGATTCAAATATCAAGTCGAGTTACTCCTGTGGGAATTAAGAGATTAGGTCTCGTTAAGTTTTCGGAGAATAGAATACGTACGAGTACTACCTTGGTCAAAAAGTTTTAGGACCGGCCACCGTGTGGCGCTGTCAGTCACCCGATTGGAATTCTTGTTTTTTTTAGGTTACCACATCTATCATTGACACTTCCCTCCAAATTTTAGCGTCATAGCTTGACATTTGTAAAAGTTACGCTGTACTGAGTACATCTACCTTTGTGCGTGTTTTCGATTTTTTACAAATTTGAAAATGGCATCAACTGTGCATCAACGAGTTTGCATTAAATTTTGTGTAAAAAACGGATTAAACGGTCCGCAGACCTTGGAAATGTTGGAGAAATGTTTATCGGTGGCACAAACGCTTCAGAAGTGGTCGTGAGTCGGTCGAGGATGACGAACGCAGTGGCAGTCGAAAACCGATGAAAACATCGATAAAATCAAAGAAATGTTGGCCGAAAACCGCAAATTGACCAACAGAGAGCTGGCAGAGGACTTGAACATCGCTTATGGATCCGCTCAAGACATTTTGGTTAGTGATTTGGGACTCAGACGTGTCGCTGCAACACTGGTGCCGAAAGACCTCAATTTCATGCAAAAAAAGGACCGCGTTGAAATCGCGAAAGACATGATTTCCATGAGTTTTTGACCAAAAACAACACGACTACTATCCAGCAGAATTTGAATTCACCTGATCTCTGCGACTTTTTCCTGTTCAACCGCTTCGCGGAACGCGTTACAGATGTCATGAAAAAATCGAAGACGGCTCTGATGGACATACCGAAAATTGAGTACCAGCGGTGTTTCGAGGATTGGATTAAGCGCTGGCGTAAGTGCGTTGCAGTTGATGGGGAGTAGTTTGAATGGGACTATATCGATTTGGATGAATACACTTGTATTTTCGATTTTATGAATAAAGTCCTAAAACTTTTTGATCAAGGTCTGTCATTGAAAAGTATTTTTTTCCATTTTCATATATCCATGTATTTTAAAATTCATAGAAAGGGGACGAATAGATATACGATATTTTGTACAAAGGAAACGCGTGACTTTGAGTGCTTGAATAATTTAATTTTAATATTTTGAATTCAAATATTACACGTACATTAAATTACATGCGATGAATGAGTAGATAGATAGCTTTGCTGGTAAATACTGGGAGAAAGATCCCTATTCACAAAAGAAAACAATTACCTATATATCATTGTTTAAAAATATTAAAAATTGGTCTGAAGTTTTTGTTAATAGTGATAATATTCAAAGTTGATCGTAAGTAAACAATAATTTTATTAGAGTTAAACAAAACTGTCTCGTGATTTCCGATGCACTCGAATAAAGGACAATTGTGAAGTTTGGAGTGCTTAATCCTGTTTCGAGATGAACGACATTGTTACGATTCCCGTCTTGGCTGTGTTCGGTTCGGAAACTTTTCGACTTAAGATGTATTTTCAAGAAGCCATAACTGCGGAGTCTCTCTAAGTTTCAATATTATTTCCTGGAGTTTGTTCCGCGATACACTCAGACGGGTGGGTGGGTTCTTTGCACGTAAGAGATGTAATATGTTTAAGTTGAAGCATTTCAACCGTTAAATTAACTCCGGGATGAGACTTTCGACAACATTCAAGTTAGTAAAATCACTGTCGTCAAGATATTTCAGAAATAATGTCATTAAAAAAAAACGATTTTTTATACAATATATTCTATATTTCTTTCGTTGTAATTTTTATTCAATATAAAATTTGAAGTGCTGAAATTCAAACAAATGTGAAAAGGATTTTAAAGGTACGGGTAAGCCCTTTCGCAATTGTTTTAGTTAGCGACATAAAAATCCTTCTTAGGGGGTCATAAAGCATAATAAAGGATAAATACTGAAAGTATTAAATTGTGTTTAATTGGTAGGATAGGGTTCCGTTGGATACGGTTTTTTTGACTGAAGCCAAAAATTAAACGAATATTTTTTATAACGGAATAAAAATTCTCATACGAGAAATGAAAAAAAAATTGAACTTGCTGATTTTTTTCATTTATTTAACTGCGTAGACTGGTTGGTAAATAACCTGCTTTCAAGCACAGGGGTTGCGGGTTTGATTTCCATTGGAACCTGATTTTTTTTTAAGTATTCCAGTCTGATTTCCACTTGAGGCTTCTTTGATATCTTGATAGTTGATTAAAATATTGACACATGACAATAAGCCCGCCAGGTTGTACTGCATACGACGGAAATGTAATATAATACAAAAAATAAAATCAGGTAAAGAAAATTTACAGATATAATTTAAATAAAAAAATCCAACGCATTAAGTTCCAAAAATGTGTTAATTTAGATGAAAAATGAAAATTTTCAAAGCAATCGAATAATTGATCGTGTACCCTTTTCATCCCATCTCAAGTGCCAAGTATGCATACATCAACTAAGTCCCGAGGATCAATAAAGTGATTTGAATATTTGTGAAGGTATCCAAATCACACTGTGACCAGTGACTGCGGAGAGAATTTGATCGGGTGAGGGTGCCCACAAGGGGCCGGGCTGTTTACCGAAAATGCAAATTGTATTTACATGTAGAGAAATCTATAATACAAGCCTCTGGTGAACAATAAGAGCCTGACTGGTGAAATAAACGTGATCATAGTTCTTGTTTGGTATTATGAGATGTGTGGTGAGGTGAGGTGAGGTGGGTTGTGGGTTACGGAGAAATTGATGTCGAAGTATAATTTCAGAGGTGATATTTCAGACACAATACATATGTATTTATTTACTACACTTAAATTGAATTACACGCAATTGTTGTTATTGACGACCTCTATGGCATAGGTGGTAAGACGCTTGACTTCCAGTCTGGCATTTCGGGTTTGATTCCCGATAGTACCCAAAAAGAATATATATAATAAAAGGGTTCTAGACTGGTAAAATAGTTCATCTGGTACGCGTTTAACGTACACATATTTGTGTTACCTCTTTGCGTGCAGGGTAATATTCCAAACACGTGCTATGGCAAACCATGAGATTCTTGCCTATTCTAGTGGTTCGAAAGACTTGATTGAGAGGATTATATTTCCCGACCATGCTTTAAATATGTAATGACTTATTCGGATGTATTGAAACGCAAATAATTACACTTTCGTTGTACATAGTACAACCTGGCGAAATTATAGCCATATTGCAATATCTTGCAGCCAACCAGAAATAAGTTAAATAGAAAAAAAGTATTGATGGATAAGTGAACGAGAATCTTCAAGCGCTTGTACACAAATAAAACTCTGAAGTATTCTAAAATCAGTCAAGAAAGTTGATACTTGAAATAAGCTTTTGATGTTTGCTACTTAATAATTCCTCAGCCAAAATATCTGGTACATAAATAATATGATCTCATTTGGTTTTATAAGAAAAGTATCGCATTGCCATCTACGGATGTTAATAAGAATATCGGTTAAAAAATACTTTTGTCAAGTTAAAACATTTTCTGATTTTTTTATTGTAAAATACTCGTATATTAATTGTAGCTGAAGGAAATTATTATCTGGCGTATTGTTAATTCTCTGGTGTCACGGTCATTTTAAAATACTCGTACATTAATTGTAGCTGAAGGAAATTATTATCTGGCGTATTGTTTATTCTCTGGTGTCACGGTCATTTTAAAATACTCGTACATTAATTGTAGCTGAAGGAAATTATTATCTGGTGTATTGTTAATTCTCTGGTGTCACGGTCATTTTAAAATACTCGTACATTAATTGTAGCTTAAGGAAATTATTATCTGGTGTATTGTTAATTCTCTGGTGTCGCGGTCATTTTAAAATACTCGTACATTAATTGTAGCTGAAGGAAATTATTATCTGGCGTATTGTTTATTCTCTGGTGTCACGGTCATTTTAAAATACTCGTACATTAATTGTAGCTCAAGGAAATTATTATCTGGTGTATTGTTAATTCTCTGGTGTCACGGTCATTTTAAAATACTCGTACATTAATTGTAGCTTAAGGAAATTATTATCTGGTGTATTGTTAATTCTCTGGTGTCACGGTCATTTTAAAATACTCGTACATTAATTGAAGCTGAAGAAAATTATTATCTGGTGTATTGTTTATTCTCTGGTGTCACGGTCATTTTAAAATACTCTTACATTAATTGTAGCTCAAGGAAATTATTATCTGGTGTATTGTTAATTCTCTGGTGTCACGGTCATTTTTTTCGTGTATCGAAATTATAAAAATATTAGAATTTTGGTTCTCAAAAAAAATACTCGTAAAATATTTAGTTTTTTATAGAAATAAGTTAATCCAGAAATAACTTCTCTATAAAAAAGAGGAATCTTTTTTAAAAAAGTAAACCAAGTTTACGCGATATACGAGTATATTTGATATAACATGTACGAGGCATATCCAGAAAGTAAATGTACTGAATTTTTGTAGGTTACAATTTTTTTTATTCAAACAAAAAAATTACGTGGTTACCGTAGTACGAGGCGTATCCAGAAAGTAAGTGTACTGAGGCTCTCGCGACCGGATGGATTTTATTTTCGACATGTTGGCTACACTTCCGTGTAGCCTAACCCTTCCCCTCCGCAACGAGACCGGTTCGAGGTCAGTACGTTGAGAAGTGTCGACGCGACAACACGTTTCGTGAAAAATGTCAATCTAATCTCCCACCAAGTGCGAAATACGCGGCGTCATCCGTTATCTCGTTTGGAAGGGAAAACCTCCGGTTGAGGTTTATAATGAGGTGAAAACTGCATATGGTAATAAAGCTATGAATCGTACGAGTGTGTACAAGTGGTGTCGCGAGTTTAAAAACGGTCGTACGTCTGTGCATGATGATCAGAGGAGCGGAAGACCTTCAATTGTGACTGACAAAATTGTGGACAAAATCGAAAATGCGCTCCGTGACGATCGCAGATTGACTGTGGATGAACTTTCTGCGATGTTTTCGCAAATCTCCAGATCTCTACTACACGAAACCATCACAGAAACCCTCTGATATCGGAAACTGTCCGCGAGGTGGGTCCCAAAACAGCTGACAGACCAACACAAGTTGAATCGAGTGGAGGCCGGGCAAGAGTTTTTGAGGCGCTGCAAACTCCATGGAGATGAATTTCTCCGCTCCATCGTTACTGGAGATGAAACTTGGGTTGCACACTACACGCCTGAAACCAAAAGGCAGTCTCAACAGTGGCGTCACACCTCTTCACCCTCCGCCAAAAAGTTCAAAACCCCAATTTCAGCCAAGAAAATCATGGCATCCGTGTTTTGGGACTGTCAAGGCATAATTTTAATTGAATATATGCCTCAAGGGGAGACCATCAACTCTGCAAGATACTGTGAGACCCTAAAAAATTGCGGAGGGCGATTCAGAACAAGAGGAGAGGCATGCTGACAAAGGGAGTCTGCCTGCTGCACGATAATGCCAGACCACACACGGCTAACGCCACGAAGGAACTGCTCGCCTCGTTTAAATGGGATGTCCTGAACCATCCCGCGCATTCCCCTGACCTAGCACCTTCAGATTACTATCTCTTTACCTCCCTGAAGCTGCACATGGGTGGAAAAAGGTTTTCAACCGACGAGGAGGTAAAAGAGGGGGTGGAGAAGTGGACGGACGGGTTGGCGGGAAACTACTTCGAGGAAGGCATCAAAAAGTTGATACCCCGCTTCACCACCTGCATTGAGAGGAATGGCGACTATGTCGAAAAATAGCTTACATATGTACTACGGTAACCACGTAATTTTTTTGTTTAAATAAATATATATAAATAAATGTATGTATCAAAAGCAAAATATGTTTTTACTTTGTTCGCATTTATTTGTAAGTGAAGCGAAAATATGTCTCAAATTTAGGCGAATTAATGGCTAATTTAAAAATAAATTTGATGTAACTTTACTTTCTTTTATCTCAACTAATTAATAATTAAAACACTGTACAAAAAAATGTATGGCGCAGTTTTGTCTTACAATAGAGAGATATTTGATTTTGAATTCATAAATGGTAGCTTAAAAGCTAAAATAAAATTTAAAAATCTCAGCAAGAAAACCGTTAATAAGAGTGTCACAATAAAATTAATATACATTCATTAACAGATAACAGGACTCATTAACAGAAGACTATTGAAATTAAAACCTGAAAATTTATCAAATCTTGATGACTCGCTGCAATTTAGAAATGACAGACTGTTTATAAGGTTTTTATACTAGAAAAGTAATAAATGTTGAAACTCTGGCATGAAAATGAATATTGATTGACATACCTGAATTGGGCTGGGAGTTAGAGTTGGGTCGAGCTGAAGGTGCTCCATCCCTGGCTTCCACCTCCAGAGCGTAGGCTCCTTGCTTCTCCCTGTCGAACACCACCTTAGTGAACACTTCTCCAGTCTGCAGGTTGATCTCGAAGAAGTCCTTGCCCTCATTACGAGGTGAATCCACGACATAGTAGTATACCTAATGAGTAAAAATAACATATTTTAAATGTTTTTATGAGGAGTGGGATAGTTGAAAACCCCCATACAATTTAACCATTGATGTTCGATATATTTGAAGGGTTCTATGGATTTATTCTATATGATATATTAAGCATTTCCAAATCACACCTTCAATCTTAACAGCTCACTGAAAAGCTTTTATATATAAAAATATTTAAGTTGATTAATTCAAATATTTATATTTAAAATACATTTGAAAACATACTAAATTATTTAAATTTATTTTGATTCCACTTGAATGCATTTGGTGACACTTATGAGCTGCATTTTACTATTTAATATTAAATTGTGGTATTAGCACCTTCATTTTTAGTTTGCAAAAGGCAGCCACTTTTACAAATAAAAAATGGAGATATTATTTTACAATAGTACAGCTGTATACAAGTTATAAATGTTTTATTATCATTATTAAAAACATAAAGCATATTCCAAATTTGGCTAAAATAAAATAAAAATTGTTATTTTGAAACCTTAGTTAGATTGAAAAATATTTAGTCTCATTTGCACTGCCATAACAACCTTCATTCTGAGTTTATTTCAAATTGCTTTGTTTTCTAGGAAATAAATTGTTATTATCTATGGAGGGATAAAGAAGGGACAATTTGCATATTTAACGATTAATCAAATAAATGTTATTAATTTATTTAAAAAAAATATTTGACACATTCTTAACAGTATAAATAAGTCATTCATCATACATAAAAGAGTGTAGAGCCCCCTGTGTGATAGGTAAAAGAGAACAATGTGCATACTATTATAGCCCGTCACACTTCTTTCTTTAAAATTATTAAAAGGTACAGCAAGGATGTGCGATGTCATCATGGTTGTTATAATTTGTGTAATTTATTTGCGTCGTCATAATTTGTGTAATTTATGTACATAAAATTTCAAAAGTGTTCGGAAAGGTATATAATAAATGTATATGGAGTTCTATATGGAGATAATATTGTGTTTGTTGAAAATGAAGATTATTTTAAGGTATATAATAAGTAACGCATCGATCAATAAGCCCCGGGACTAACTACTAAAACAACATTTGTTTGCCTAAATTCTTCTTTATTCACAAACACAGTCTCCTTCAAGAGCGATACATTCATTCCAATGCTTTCCTAACTTTTCTATGCCAGCCGTGTAGAACGATTTATCTTTGGTTTCAAAATAGGCGTTAGTTTCGGCAATTTTTTCATTCGAGCCAAATGTCTTTTTCTGGAGCCTCTTTTTGAGGTCTGCGAACAGCCAATAGTCGCTGGGGGCCAAATCTGGAGAATACGGTGGGTGCGGAAGCAATTCGAAGTTCAACTCATGCAATTTGGCCATCGTTACCATTGACTTGCGACACAGTGCATTGTCCTGATGAAAGAGAACTTTTTTCTTCTTCATATGGGGCCGTTTTTTTTGCAATTTCTGCTTTCAAACGCTCCAATAATGCTATGCAATATTCGCTATTGATGGTTTTTTCCTTTTCAAGGTGATCAATGAATATTATACAATGCACATCCCAAAATACGGAGGTCATAACCTTCCCGGCCGACTGTTGAGTTTTAGGTCGCTTCGGACGACTTTCACCGGCTGCTCTCCACTCAGCTGACTGCCGATTTGATTCCGGAGTATAGTGGTGGATCCAAGTTTCATCCATTGTCACATACCGACACAAAAAATTCTGTTTATTTCGCTTAAACAGTGCCAAACAGCGCTTTGAATCATCGATGCGTTGTTGTTTCTGTTCCATTGTGAGCAAACGTGGCACCCATTTCGAAAAAAGATTTTTCATGACCATGACAGATTGCTCTATTCAGGTATTCAGGCAATATGTCTACATGTAATCTGTGAGTTGAAAGGGACATTGAAAGGAGGGCGATGACAAAGAACAAGATGGGAGATAAACTTGTACTTGGAGGAAAGACAAAAGTAAACTTAATGTTGTAAATATGTGTACTAAGCAAAATTTAGGAAAGGAATTTCAATGTATGAAAGGATTGCGGTAGTTGAAAATGAAGAACATTTAAGGGGCATGATATGTAAGCTGTATGAGAGATGCCTGGTGAAAGATTTGAAGAATCAAAATAGAAGGTTATTATAGAAAGAGATGTGGTAATAAATTATGTACGTGTCAACTAAAAGACACTGAAACAGGAAGATGAGTTCTATTCAGGCAGTACGTTTATGTGTAATGGATGACTTGAAAGGAACATTGAAAATCGTATGTGAGAAACTTGCACTTAGCATAAGGACAAAATTAAGATTAATGTTTTAGAGATATGTGCACTTTAGAAAATTTGTAGAGTGTCAATGTATGAAAGGAGGACTGAGGATATCAGATATAAATGTACGGATCAAGTGGTCAACTTGATTAAGTTATTCTCCTGATTTAGGTTAACCCTTGCCTCTCTGTGATGGGAAGCGAGTGACCAGGACTTATATTTTATTTAATTTCTCAAAATATACTGATTGCAGGGTCTTCATGCTTTATGTATTCCTGATCAAAACCTCTATGATTTGAATGTCATTACGAAATAAAAATATTGATCAATATTTACAGAAATCATTACTCTGTATTAAATCGACAATTTGTCGAGTATGCCAAACACGTGCTCATTCTGTTTGACATCCGTTCCAGGGATTCGTCACCAATTTTATAATCCTGATTGTTGTTATTTTTTATCTGGTATGTTATTTCTATTGTTATTTTTTATCTGGTATGTTCTATTGTACCGTTACTTTTTTTTATGATAAATGTATATTTGTTACATTTTTCTTTATTATTTCATTTTCAAAAAAATAATAATTGAGATGGCGGGAAATATCGATAGCGATTTGGAATTTGAGGCGACAGGCAATATATCAGAATCAGAAGATTTTGTTGAGGTAGAGGATGAAGTAGATTCTGATTTAGAGGTCAGTGAAGAAGACGAAGAAATATTATTTACATCAAAACATGGATTCGAATGGAGTTTATTACCTCCTCCATCTTCAAGGCATCGGGCATCAAATATTCTCACTGAGAATTCTGGACTGAGAAATTCAAGTATAAGATTCTGGACTGAGAAATTCAAGTATAAATGTATGTTCTATAAAATAAATGTTTTGTCTGTTTGTAAATGAAGAGGTGGTAAAAGTGATAAGTGAAGAAACAAATCGTCATTGAAATCGAATTAATTCAGAAAAGAACCAACCAATATCAGAAGACGAGTTATATGCATTCATTGGAATATTGCTCGCGTCTGGCAGAAATCGAACATGAAAGCTATCTTTGAGTGAATTGTGGATAAGTGAAAGTTCCTTTTGCCAGCCATTTTTCACAGCAGCTCTGTCTCGAGATAGATTCATCTGTATAGATATATTCGTTTTGATGATAAAGAAACCCGAAAAGAGAGATATCAGGTTTCTTCAGATAAATTAGAACCAATTAAGTGGATTTTAAAAATGTTTGTGGATGCGTGCAAGAGCAATTATTCTCCATCTTAAAATATAACTGTAGACGAACGTTTGGCAAGCTTTAGAGGGAATTATCCATTTCGCGTGTACATGAAGTCTAAACCTAGTAAATATGGCATCAAAATTTGGGTTGCTGCTGACTGCGACGGCATACATAACAAATTTACAGGTTTAATTTGGTATGATAAATAATCGCAGAGAGATAAATCAAGATCACCGAGCAGTTATGGAAATGGTTTAACCGCAGTATGGCACTAACAGGGGGATAACCACAGATAATTTTTTTACCTCCATCAAATTAGCCGATGATCTTTTATTACAAGGTTTAACTCGAACTGGCACGCTTCGAAAAAATAAAAGAGAAATCTCACTTGAATTTTTACCGACTAGAAATTCCTATAGAAATGTCGTCTCTCTGTTTCAGCTCTTATTTTATCATTTCTTGCACTTATTTTATATTATTCGATATTTTAATACATAATAAAATGATTTTATAGCTTGTTACAAAAAATAACCTAGCAGATTTTGCATAATTTTAATTTAAAACATACATTTTTAACTGGAGTCCAGCAATGTGGCTAGCGGTATTTTTTAGCACAGTAAGGCAAGTGTTAAAACTGCATTTCTGATTTTTATATTTATTTTGTAATTTTTTATAAAATTATTATGATTGTTACCTGGTTGTTAGGGAATGTTCCATCTTTATCAATAGCATTGACTTGTGTGACTTTGGTTCCGATCGGTTCTCCTTCCAGCACAGTTTCCTGCTCTCTCTCCGTAAACAGTGGGATCTCATCATTCACATCCTCCAACATGATGTACACTGTAGCTTCTGAGGCAAGTTGTTGGGCTCCATTATTCTGAAGGAAAATAAATATGTTATATAAAGATCTACAATATTTGGATAATTTAATTTTTCTTCAAACCACGTTTTATTTTGCTATCACAAAATTTGAGATAAAAGGAAAAACATAGTCTGAGTGATGCTGAAATATAAAACAAACGTAAAATTTAGATTTGAATCAATAATATTCATATTTTATATTTTTGATATTTTTGGATGCTTTTGCAGAAATGAACTGGGTACATCAGATATGTTTTTAAATATTGGTATAACTATGTTATATTCAGCCTTTTTCTAGTCCATTAGAAACATTAAGTAAAATAAATACAGATGTAAATGCATTAAAAAAAGAACACAAACCTCAACACGGATTGTTAAATTATATTCCTTGATACTTTCATAATCGAGGGGATGATTTACTTTGATATCAGCCCAAGTGAACCCATTATCCGCTCTTTGTTGCAGATAAAACGTATGGAATTTATTTGTTTGAGCTGTCGAACCTGGCATTAGTCGATAAAACACTGTCGGGTTATTCTCTATACCCGAGCTGTGGAAATTAAAATAGCATTAGAAATCTTCAAAAAAATAAAAAAATAAAAGCAATACTACCACTTTCACGGCACAACATTTAAACACAATTACATCATCATAAGTTTAAATAAAAAGGGTTTCTTAAATTATGGATGTTTTTTTCTTAAGTTTATTAAAAACAAACAAAAATGGATGACCGAACTATGCCTACCAATCTAATGATTCAAACATGATTAGCCTAGCCAGAAGTATGACACCAATTTATATTGTATTTTAATAATCCTAAAAATGTGTTAGGTATTTAATCAATTGTTTGTTACTGAAACAAATTAAAATGATTACTCATGAATAAAATTAGAATTTTACTAAATAATTGAACTATCTAAATACTCGTACCTGTGAATGATTAAACTATCTAAATACTCGTACCTGTGAATGATAAAAATTATATTTCAACATCGATAAAATTGAAATAGTTTTTTACCTGATGATTCTTGTTAATTTTTAATATTTTCTTGCCGATCTGTTAACAAGATTAAAAATAGTGAAATCTACAACTTGTCAATAAAATTAAGTGGTAGTTTAGTTTAGTTGATGAACAAAGACTAAAACACATCTAAGCTGAAGGCCACATAACAATGTCCCCTATCCCTAAATAAGTCAAGAAAATTAAAACATTCTAACATATGATGATGCATATAATAACTTACATAGTTAACCACTTTCACTACAAATATTATATAGGCCTAAGAAAAAATATGAAGTTAGCTAAATAGATTATACCATGAATTGAAATTCAATTGAACAAAATCTGTTTTCAAAACTACTCGTACAAATACCATGAAAGCAAATTGACTTCATACTTTTTCTAAAATTCAAAAGCTTGCGATAATAAACTCTATGCTGCATGACATGGATTCTACAGCAAAGTTTCTGAGATGTCAGTGTTTATCGAATATATTTTAATCTAACCCCTACAAAATATCAAGAACACCAAAAATAAAAACAAAATGTTGTGAAGACTCCCATCATTTTAAATATCCAATAAAAAATTTTTTTTTAATATACTCATATATTTGGAAGTTTAAAATATAAACATCCAGATTTAATTGACGAAAATGAATTGTTGATATTTGTTACTTTAAAAATTATTGTCAATTTAGAAAGATCATTGTTAAGAAATGTTAAGAATTCTGTGAAATATTGCAACAAAGCAGTGTAAGAACAAAACGAAATAATCAAAAGATTATGTATGATACAAGAATATATAGCAATACCTTCCATAATACGGTTTTGAACAGTGCTAATTTAACTATGATATGGTTTGAATGTAGTCAAAAACATCTTTGAATCAAGGCTTGAAACAACGGTGAGTAATATGAGAGTTGTTGGACAATTTATTTTACCACATTGATTTGAATGGTTTTGAAACCTAAATTGAAACTTGGGTTAAATCTTAGATTCGATAATTTGAATTGCTACAATGTGTGTCAATGCATTGATTTGCATTCTGATGACTTTGATGTCTTAGAAATTTTTGAGGGTATATATCAGCAATTACCATATCAATAAAAATAGGGATATCAAGAAGAAAAAAATATTGCACCCACAAAAAAAAATCCCATTATCAAATGTGTTCAGAGCGATCAACATTATCTCATCAAAGCGATCAACATTAATTGCAAAAGTGGATGGTGATTGAAATTGAATTTTGAATACCAATCCAAAGATTGAATGAGATATTAAAGTTAGGCAGACTTCATAGAATGGCATTCAATGTTATAAAGATATATATATGCTGAGAACAAGAAAAAAATTGCTTTCTTTATGCACAAGTGTATGTAAGAGTTATATGTGCATTCGAGTAAACAAATGGGTAAATATTTTTACGAACCAACCCATATAACAGTATGATTGGAATGGATTACGATAAAATACTTTATAATAATACTTTCATCAGTGCGGTTTTGTATAGAAGGGTGTTTTTTTTGTTTATTGCTGTATATTAAAAGAGAATTGTATTCACGGAGAAAAAAACTTTCTGATCTTCCAACACATTTAAAATAGACATTATTCATTGTTTCCTCGTTGGAAACGTTTGATATGTAATTTTGAATTACTAAAAAAATTATAGTCTATAACGTTTTCTTCAAATATGGATTCTTTATGAAAATTACTAAATAAACTGTGCTTTTCAATAACATACACATAGTAATTAAGAATTCAAGAAAAAATATAATAGTAATCATTAATTAATTTGTGTTTTTGAAAACATGTGTTGAATACATTTCATATATTGAATGAATAAAATATTAGTTTATAATAATAAATAAATAAGACTAAGATAACGCTTCTGTTTTTTTTACTAATTGTTTAAATCATTCGGGTGCTAAAATGCCGTACCCTTCTTAAAAAACAAACAATTTAAAAAAATGTTTTTACTTTAAAACAGTTTATTGGTATATGTTACTTGATGATATCTTTAGATAAAATTATGACTAAATATTTGTTTAGAATATTAAATGGGAGTCTAAACAACAGAGAACTATGTCTTAAATTGTGAGTCGGAAATAAATTTTTCTCTTTTTAGCATTCAATGAAAATTGTGAACGCTGAAACAATATTTGAATGTATAAATTGTAAAAATACTACTCAAATGATTGGTATCACTTTAAATATAACAGTTTTTTTATTAAGATTTATGAGAAAACTTTGTGATTTTCTTAGCAAAGTATATTTTTGATATGTTAGTGTTTTTTAAAGCTGTCTATATTAATTTATAAAATGGTACATTTCTTCTATGAAACAATTATTGAAAATTGCCATAGTTATATAATATAAAATAGAATAACAAAATCAATAAATAATGAATAATTTCGTTAATTAAATATATTTTATTCATGAGAAACTTAATATTTTGAAAAAAAAAATGACTAGAAATTTAAAAGTGAATTCTGATACATGTATTTTATAATTAAGGCATTAACATTGTGAAGGTTTCAAGACATTGTAATTTGTTTTATCAAACACTGTTTATTCCACTTTATGTAACGGTATAACCCTACTGGTTTCAAGGTTTTCACATCATCATCAGGGAGGACAAACGAGACTCTTGTTTGTGCTCGCCTGATGATGAGGTGAAAACCAGTAGGGTTATACCGTTACATAAAGTGGAATAAACAGTGTTTGATAAAACAAATTACAATGAATTCTGATAATTTAAAATAGGTTCTTAGAAAAGATCCATTCAATGATGTTTTGAAGGAAATGACACCTCACAGTATTAGAAAAGATCCATTCAATGATGTTTTGAAGGAAATGACACCTCCCAGTATTAGAAAAGATCCATTCAATGATGTTTTGAAGGAAATGACACCTCACAGTATTAGAAAAGATCCATTCAATGATGTTTTGAAGGAAATGACACCTCACAGTATTAGAAAAACCAATATTATTTATTTTTCATGAGATGTAATGACCATTTATTATAAGATGATCGGCCATTCATTTTGCATTATTTTACACATTAAGTATATAAAGTATAACCTGGTAGGCTTATTGCCATGCGACAATTCCTTAAAATCAACTAGAAAGATGTTAAAGAAGCCTTAAGTAAAAACTAGACAGGAATCCTTTTTAAAAAATTCTAGGTTCCAGCAACAATCAAACCCACAACCTCTGGGTTGGAAGACGTCATCATATCAATTAAGCCACGGAGGTTGTCTATTGTACTTGTATATGCGCTTCTACATTTTGAAGGTAACTGATAAATTAATGCTTTGCATGAAAAAGAAACGTAATATAAAATTATTTATTTGGTAGTTATAATGATTGATACGAGTACATTATAATTATGTTTGATATTTAGATCCTCGGGGTAAATTATAAAATATGTTAATTTATGATAGCCCGTTGATAGAATGTTGAGACAACAAATCAATGTAAAGAGAACCTAATCTAGTGATGTCAAATAAAAAAAACATTCATAAAACTTGGTCATCAATGACAAGATTTGTTAATCACTCAACCTTAACAGTAATTGGAAACAATAATCGCTGAGGACAATTGAGGGAGAAATTCCCATAGTGATAAAAAAAGGCTATTTTTCTCTTCTCTTCAGAGTCTAAATAAGCACGAGAATGCTTGCCGAAAGGCAAAAATTGCAATTTGCCCCCCTCAATCAAGCCAATAACACAAGGGTGGGAAGCATGACCCTTGACCATAAAATAACAAAAATCCCTTCATAACTGGAAAAACAAAATACTATGAAGAATATTTGATCCACTATCTGAAACAAAAGGTGGTATACTCTACAAAAAAAAGAAACCTTTTACAAACAGTTTAATATTGTGGATCTAAAAAAATTACAGAAGATTTAGATGTGTTGAGGTATAAAGTGCATCAGGAAGAAGTCCTTAGAAAAAAATACCACTAGGATGCCCTCCACTATACGATGCTATGATATAAAAAAATATCAGATTGGTATTGTCAAAAAGAGGAAAACACCCCATAAACATACTGCCTTGAGAGTGATTGTCAGGGCGGTTTGAGTCTGTATAGTATGTAACGTTACAGACATACTATATGGTCGTTATTGCTGAATTTTACTGTTGTTGTTATGCCAAAATGTATTCTTTTAATGTAATTTAACATATATTTTGCTAAGATTTAAGTTAATGGTTCAAAAGTTATAATTGAAGTATTTGAATTGAAATTTCATAAAAAAAAATATTTTATTACATTATAAGAAATTCATGTTTATTGAGATAAAATTTTTAATGAAAAATAATATGGTTGTGAGTCTGGTTGTAGGTACTTAAGCTTAAAGTGTTCTGTATTTTGTCGAAGCAACTGAACATTTCCTACGAAAGTAGATGTCTAACACAAAGAAAAATAATTGGGATTATCACAAAATTTTCAAACTTTATTGTAACAAAGATTGAAAAGATAAAAACCACATTAAAATACTTGACAATACTCCAATTAAGACAGCTTATTTAATTTTAATAAGCAAAGCAAGCGTAAAAATCAGTATTTATGAATTTCATGAAACTATTTTTCTAACAAACCAAAAGGTAAACACAAGTATTCAAAAATATATTTTTGTGTACATCAATATTGTTTTTTTCAAAAGTTTTTTTTACATTAATGTTGAAGTCATCGAATATTTATTTGTCCTTTTAAATAAATTAGATTTACTCTTAAATAAAAATAAAATTCTTTTGGTTTTAATCTCCAAGTAAATTATTTAAAAAAAAATTCTTAATAAAAGTATTGCCATTTAATACCAATTTCCACCACATTAATAATTTTTGTGTGCCGGCAAGTGATAAATTACTGACCCTTGGGCCAAATAGAGTAAAATTGAAGTTCAAAAATTAAAGAAAGAAATGTGTCATCAAGATGTAATACGCTCAAAACAATGCTTAAGTTTTAAAATAAAAACAATGATTTAAAAGCAATCACATTTCATTCTTTAAAGATGCCAGGCTTATATATTGATGTGCAGTTAGTAATTAGTAGGTGAATAATTGAAATTCAAATTGGTTTCACAGCATTGTGGATTGGGCAAGAATACATGTTACCTCAGTGATCCCAATATCCTTCATGAAGCAGTGCGTCACTGTCAGCATTGGTTATTAGTGAGTCCAAGGACTTCATTTTGAATCAAGTGTTTATGCAAATACGTATGAATAAGAATAATAAAAAAATGCACTATTACCGGATGAAATGCAAATGAAGTAACTTTAAAATAAGAAAATGCAATGCACCAAAATATGTCAGGTGAAAAGAAATGCTCCGCTGAATGTTGTTCTCGGGGTGAGCCACCCGAAGCTGGAATAGTTCCGTGAGGGTCGTGCAACAACATTCAGTGGCCCGAGAGGCAGCTGAGCGCTTATCGCACTTGGCATCACAACATGTGGCTAACATCTAATGAGACTACGAGTAAGTTACACAGATGTAAGAGTAAGGTTCGGGTTGTAACGCCACACACCACACTGCGTGCAAATAGTGATGGGGCTGCGTGCGGTGCCCGTGCGCCAAACACTGGGGCCACAGACCTGGCTTTGACCGACACGACCTTTGCCCCGACGGGCAGGTTCTCTCGGATGTAGATGGGCCCATACACCACGTGGTCCCACACGGGCGGGTTGTTAGCGCGATCCACTACATCTATCTGAACCTCCACGGTTCTGGACAAGGGAGGAAAGCCCTTATCTTGAGCCATAGCTTCCAGCTTGTAAGTTTCTCGCTATCGGGAAAACGGTAAATGGAAACAAAGAAAACCACGTCGTTAGTAGTGTTAGGGGTCTGAAAGGGCCGGGGCGAGGAGGCGCGAGGCTCTTCAACGTCGCGACACCTCGCCCCAGGCATAGATACCAACCTTGCCTTTACACAGGTCACTACGGTACCCACTGTGACATTCTCTTTGATGTGAACGGGGCCGTACGTCGTCTCATCCCATAGAGGAGGCTTATTGTTCCTGTCTACGACGTCTAATTCGACGTCCACGTCCGCGTGGGAGGGTGGTTCCCCTCGGTCCGCCGCACGCACTCGCAGGCGGTACCTGTCGCGCTAGTAGCGAAACACCGGAGCGTAATCAGAGGTCAGCGGGGGGCAAACAAAATCATAACAACAACTAAATAACTCATAATCACCAACTCAACAAAATCATAAAGTAAATATAATATTACTCCATTCATGTCATACAATTAACCATGAAATAAATAGAATATCAATGAATTGCGATCAACTGATTGCTTGTGAACAGCTCAAGACACTTGGACTACATAGTGCCTCAACACATTGAGCATGATAGCAGTCATGCTTCTCCATTCATCAGATCAATACTAAAAACAATAGAAATAAAAAGAAAAATAAAGAAATGTCTACTACTTAACTACTGTACAAATGCAATCACCCATCGATCTCTCTCACAACTGAACAGAGCACAATGAGATATGTATTATAATGTATTTCCACACAAGTCATCAATATGATACAGATTAGTGTCATGTACCTACTTACTGGATAACATCCCTGGATGTGGCCAATGCCGAAGAAATTTTGTGCAGTTGAAAAGAATAAAAAAAATAATGATGATGATAATTACAAGTTTTCAAATATACACAAGAAATATATGCAAAAATTACTTAAAAAACTTTATACAGAACTAAAACTAAAAAATAAAAATTTGAAAGCAGGCATTGCATGCGGAGCTTTGCATTCTCATAAATGGCAGGAGAAGGTCAGGATGTCATAAAGAAATAATCTTGACCTCATATTGGACTAATTACAATGGAACGACACTCATTGAAATAAAAGAAAAGGATGGACGTTTGTTAAAGGAATTTATATTACAGTACGTCGCCCCTTTCACAGAAGGAATATGTCACAAGTTGCGGGCGACACTCAGGGTACTGTTCTCATGTACATATTGTAGTACCCTGACTGCCCCCCTCACACATATATATCAACAAATATATATAATACCACATCTCCTTCCCTGAAAACAAACCACCAAATATTCATTCATGAAATATTATACAGTATGAGCCTGAGTATGTACGATGTTTGTATGAGATGTCGTCTGATGTGGTGAAACTAAAGTAAATATACAAGAGATATGAGAGAAATGCCTCGGTGACTGTAGCCATCGTATGCGGCGAGACAATCTGCAGTGGCAGCAACCCTACGTGACCAATAGCTTTCTACTGGCCACAGTAAAATAAAATAATCATCACACGTTAGTAACAAAACATGTACATACAAAAAAGTATATCCAAAAGCTGAAAGCCTTCCAAATTATCTCAAAATAATAACCAATAACTATGTGTGCGCAGGATATACAGAAGTGCTGTTATACGTAAACTGTACATGTTTTACAACTAAACATAAAAAGTTGACAGTGAAATATTTACAGCAGTTGTTTTATTTTTTTAAATTTATTTATAATACATGGAGTATTTTAATAGAACAACAAGAGTTGTATGCAGAGAGGTGCCGTAGAAAGGAACTCATCGTAATAATAAATGTACTTAGTGGTGCTTGGCCCCTGGGGGTCAAGCTGCAACTGAAACAAACGGTGCTGAAAGGAAGAAACAAGCTACCTAACGAGCTGGACTCTATACACTGCTGCACTTGGCTTCTTCCATCAGGCTCAATTCTCTGTACACTAATACCATTTGATGGATGTCCGCTCGTAAGACCAGGATCAATACTTGATAGCGATAAAAGCAGGCTTAATTATATTACAGTATTTTACAGGGCCACAACCAGCTTTCAGTCTCAGACCTTCGAAGCCTCATTCAGCAAACCAATACCTTCTCTTATAATTAAGTGTTCATTCATAACTCTTTCACTCTCATTTGAAATTGTTTGCTATATGGTTATACTTACATCCAATGGCTTTTTGAGTACTATCCAACCAGATTCTGGTTGGATTTCAAAATATTCAATGTCTCCTGGATTATATGGAGCACTTAAGGTATATACTATTGCGCCATTGTTATCTGCATCCTCGTCTGATGCTGACACTCTCAAGATATTGGTGCCAATACTCGCATCTTGTTTAACATTCTCTACATATTTCTGAAAGAAAAATTATTACCAAATGACACTAAAATCTTACAAGGGAGTTCAATAAAATAATTTAACATTAAGATGAATCTAATTATATACAAGTGATAATATGATACAATACTTACTTGTCGATCAAACAATGGCGGATTGTCGTTGACATCTGTTATTTCAACTGTAAAAGAACAGACTCCTTCTAAAGATGGTTCACCTTGATCAGTCGCTTTAACTGTAACGGACACAAATTTACCATCATCACCTTCTCGATCAAATACCTTATTTGTCATCACATCACCAGTCTCTTCATCGACAGTAAACTTTGTTCCTTTTTGATTTGGCTGCTGGACAATAGAATATTTAACTTGACCATTAACTCCTTTATCTTCATCAGTAGCATGAACCTTAATGACAGGGCTGCCATTGGGTGCTCCTTCTTCAACTTTGGGGTAATAGCTTCCACATTCTTTAAATATAGGCTTATTGTCATTAACGTCAGTAATAAATACAACAACAACCGCGGTGGATGTATGAATTGTTGCTTCACCATTCACACAGCACGCACCATCATCTAAAGCTGTCACATTAAGTTCATACTTATCCCTGTCTAGCTGGATTGATGATCCATGTAATCGTATAACCCCAGTAATTTCTTCAATTACAAATTGTCCAGAGCTCGTGCCACCCCCAACAAAGCCGAATCTCACGTTATCTCCATCTTTGTCAGATGCCACAACTGTTGTAACGAGAGTATTCGGACCTGCATTCTCGTCTACATTAGGTGTGTATACTTGTTGGGAAAATTTTGGTTCTTCGTCATTTTTATTCTTGGTGTAAACACGAACAGTGGCAGTTCCAGTCTTTGCAGGTTCACCTTTATCTTTAGCAGTGACTACGAATTCATAATACGCATTGTTGTTGTCAGCATCCAGCTGTTTATTGTTTGTGATTATTCCGCTAGAATCGACACTAAAGTGATCATCTGAAAACACAATAATAATTTTTGAGCAAATCTTCTTTTTGAGGTTTAATTGGAACAACTTAACGGAATTTTTGAAACCATGAAGAAAATTATTTTTTGTCAACATAGTAAATGTTTATTACATATTTTTTTCAGCATATTAAATCGCATCATTAATGTTTGAATTAAAAAAAGTGATGAAAATTATTTGACGGTAAGGTATCAATTTAATATGTAAATCAGGGGCGCTCAGACTTCAGACAGACTACCATAAAAGCATTAGGCGGCAAGCGATCGACTAGGTAAAAATAAAATACAAAGTTTATAAATGGTAAGTATTTATTAATTGCAAAGATGATCACATATAAATAAGTATTATCATTGAAATAATAAGTGTTCTGTAACTAACGTTCCTTTGATGTCGATGCATGGCACTGCATGTCCTCTGCATACTTTTCATAGGATGGCACGTAATTACTAAGTGCCAAACGCAAGCATGAATTAAGATCTACGTCACTGAGCAGATTACGATATTTAGATTTAATTATTTTCATTTAGGAAAACGCAGACTCCCACAAATAAGTTGACCCAAACAATGCTGTTAACTGACAGGCAATTTGTTTCAAACATGGATATTTTTCATCAGATAAACAAGCCCAAAATTTGTTATCTGTTGCTCTTGATTTTTCATATATGGACACGCCTGACAGCGAGAAGTTCGCGCGCGGCCTCTTTCTGACATCACTGCTTTCGACGTTCTTGATGTTTGTGTCTCGGAAGGTTGAGACACGTTTGGTAACTGGACGAGATAGAGCTATCTCAATCCAAATAACATCTATTAAAGGTTAAATTATCATCTATCAGATAGATGATAATTTACTATAATGTTCGTTACTATATTAACAAATATTAGGTTAAAATAATTGTTAAAAAATATTTAGTGTACTTTTTATAAATTGAATGTCAGAAATTTCAAAAATATATGTAATTGATCGACTTAAAAACCTCCCGCGATCTACCGTTTGAGTACCCCTGATCTAAATAAATAATAAAGAATAATATTAAAAAAATTTAAATTTGCCATCTAGCGGTGAATAGATAAACTAGCATCAGAATATTTCTTAACGTGTTTTGACTATTTTTCTGTAGATGTCACTGCTGTAAATTATCTACATTATTGAGCATAACATATATGCTCAATAATACAGATTTGGTTTTACATAGTATATTAATTTTTTCACTGTTGAGTATAAAATGTATTGAACTATGAAAAAAATTAATTATTTAAAATATATCTATATAGTTCTAATATGCAATCCATCAACACTAGGATGATTTGTAACAAAATATATTATGTATTCAATTTGTAGATTATTTGGATAATATTGCAACTGTGTTTTCCGGGTTATACAGAATGATTTTCACTATATTAGCCATTCTAGAAACAAACTGAAGGGTAAGATGCATAGTATAAACAATTATTCTATAGAAACTTTCTCTAAATTTACGATCATACATTAATTACAAAATAGATAAAATGTTTTGTTAATTTAATATTCCCCTGGCTAGTCAGTAGGTTAATCTTCAAGATGAGATGTGTTGACAAAAATATGGAAATGTGACGAAGTAACTAAAGACGGTTCAAAACCAATACATTTTCCTTTTCTCACATTACCACATGGAAATATTCTACTTCTAGGATATGGAATTTGTAATAGGTGTTGATGCTATGTTTTTCTATTGAATGTGTGAATTAATAAAATATAATTTCAATACCTGATACTAGATATTCAATCTCTGCATTTTTCCCAGAATCTGAATCCATAGCTTTGACTTTTAGTATACTTGTACCAAGAGCTATGTCCTCATCCACATTGTGTGCCTGGTAGTCTGGTAATTCAAATTTCGGTGCATTGTCATTAACATCAGTGACTCTGATAGTTAACTGAAAATAAAATTAAAGAATTAGATTTTAAAATGTAAAAAATGAGATCACTTAATTACTGAATAAAAATCAAAATTGAAATAAAAATTTCAATTATTTAAGATTGCACAAAATTAATGTAAAATGTGTTTGAGGTTAAATTAATGTAAAATACATCATGGCCATTTTTATAATTTGTAATGAAAAGTCATCATCATCATCCGGTCATGTCCCTCCCATGATAGCCTCTAACGACTACCCTCTATCCATCACTACACTCCCCAGCCAGTTGTGTCTCTCACTTGGTCAGTCCAACACATTAGGATTCCTCCTCTTGTGCGTCGTCTTTCCACGCCTCCAGTAACCACAAACCTCTCCAAACTGTCACCTTGGCCATGAGCAATGTACCCCAAGAATCGAAGGACCCGTCGAAGGCATGTTGTCGACAATCTGTCGGTGATTCTCAGTTCTTCGAGAATGGAGGACCTTAGTTCGTCTTGCTGTCCATGGAATTCGTGAATAATGAAAAATATATATGAATAAATAAAATAATATCAATCGGTTTTCGCCCAAATATAGGAACAGATGTCTATAAAACAATGAATTGTTTGGAATGGAAGTTGGCAGGATATTTAACATGCTCAAAAAACCACCTGAATGTATGAATTTTTCTAATAGTGTCCACTTAATAAAAAAAGATGAAGGTCTAACGTATTATTCCAGGCCCATGAAAAACAAAACTTTTTACATAGAAAGTAGCTGGGTGGGTAACATTGAATAAGAATTACGGAGGAATAGGAGTATGCTTTCTTCCTGAAGTAGACTGATATTGGCAGATGATCAGAAAATTTAACGTGGGATGGAAAAATGTGATTATAAATAATTAATTCTCTATCTTAAGATGTTTAGTGCTTAAAACACCACAGGCATTCAGTTAGTGCTTAAAACATCACAGGCACCACAGGCAGGCCTTTGTTGGGTGCTTAAAACGTCCATCGCCGTTCTTTTCTGTTTTTTTTTGGATGGATACAAAACAAGTGAGTGACAACTTAACTACTGTACTGATTCTGAATTTGTAAGGGTTTATAACAATAAATTTTATCTACTTTCACTTTTTCACTAGTTTTTAAGAATCTTAAATATGGGCCACCGTTGTGATTTTAAAAGACATTATTCTGCAATCAATGTGTTAAATTGTAATCTGTAGAAACATATTCATGTACCATCTATTTCAATAAACTAGTATCTTAACTCTTGATAAGTATTTTTTTTATGAACCAATAGATTTTAGTCATTGAAACTGAATATTTGTAAATACCTCGACAGATGTTGAAAATCCACCAGAATCTTCAGTAGCTGTAACAACAAGAGAGTAGACATGTGGCTGTCTAAGATCCTCGAAATCCAGTTCTTTGGCAAGTTTAACGATTCCAGATGTTGGACCGATGTTGAACGTTCCAGCTCCCTGTCCCTGAGCCTTCAGCGTGTAGCGGATCTCTCGGTCGGCAAATGACTTTGCTTTCACTGAGATAATGCTGTAAAAGATGTTAAAAAATATTCTTATCAATTCAATTTTTGTATTTCACAATAAAATAACACTTGTCACAATTTTAAATTTTCATATTTGATTTTTGCTGATACAATCAACTTGGCGGATTAATTAACTAGAAAGATGTGAAACAGGCCTAAAGTGAAAATCAGTCTCTTCTAATAATTTGGATATCAATAGGAATTTAACTCATAACCTCTGGGTTCCGAAGACAGATGTCTTACATAAAGTGAAAAAATCTTAGCTAGGAAATCTCCATTAGGACTGACAGGAGATCCACTGGTTACAAAAAAGCATTGGCCAAATGTTTTTATAATTTGTATGTATGTTTTATGAGAAGGTGTTACAAACCTTGATTAAGTAATGTTCTCAACGTAAATACGGCATTGATTAATGTTCAAGTTTTTAATATCTTTCTTTTTGGGATTAGGTTGGGTTAGTAATAAAAGCAATGAGACAAACGTATATCTTTAATGTTTTGATTTATAGCTCTCTTCACCTTAGTTAAACAACTATTATTTGTCCAACACATATATAGGGCTCCTATCTGATATTTGTCAGTGAGTTTGAATTGTCTCAAATTGAACGATTCTTGCAACAATATTTTTTATAGATTTTTCATGTCAAAATACTCTTCTTATTGAGGCATAAAAATTATTTTCATATTTGATAGTTACATTTTTATATTTTTAGCATACATAGATAATTTTGGACAGGATATGCATATGTGCATACATGTTGCATTAGTGCGAATAATTAGAAGAACTCAATTGTAATAGTATTCTTTACATCAGACTATAAAACATAATATGAATGAGTATTTGTGAAGCTAGTGGTGATCTATTAAATAATAATCAAAACTGAATCCATTTTCTTCTTCTTTCCTTGTATGTTTTCTCTCTCACAGTCAGATTTTCAGTTTCATGATATAGCCTCAAGAGTAGTTCAATGGATCTCATGAATGAATATATTAGACACTCCTCCACAATGTGACCAACATTCTAGACCAAGAGTTCCCAAACTTTTTTCGGCCGCAGACCCCTTTACCAAAAACTTTTAAAACTGTCGACCCCCTATTCATTTACTTTACTTACTCAAATTAAAAAGTTTGTACAGTACTCGATATTAAATATTTCACTAGATATCAAACTTTTAATAGTTTTATAAAGTGGGCGCTACTGCCCCGTTGTGGGCGCTGCCACCCTCCTATAGGCGCTGGAGGGATCTGAGGGGGCGTTGCTTACAGTCATACATCATCGCAAGAATCATACCTATCGACCGTTCATACATTATGGTCCAACGGTCACATATTGTTCGATTGCATTCCCGTCATCCTATTTAGTAGAAAGTAGATTTAGTGTGGTTACAATTATTTTGAGTAGAAAGAGGAGTCGACTGCAAATAGTTGACCACGCAGATTTAAAAATGCTACTGACAAATATAGAGCCTAATATAGACAAGTTGGCAGTACAACACCAGGTTCCTCATTAGTGATAATTTTAAATTTTACTGATTTCATTGACATTTATTACTAATAATAATGAGCCATTTAGTTTGTTTAAAAATTACACTCACACAGCTTCATAAAAAAAGTTGGTAAAATTATAAAATTACTGACAGCTACACTTATAATTATTTTATTTGCTGAGATAGAGATCAAGCATTTCTGAAAGGGGTGCTGAAAAAAACCATCTTTGAAAAGGGGGCGGTAAGCCAAAAAAGTTGGAGAATTCCACATGAGCATAATGGGGAATCAATGAAACTCCACATATATATAATATATACAAGGCGTTTGCACTGCAACTGTGGTCACACTTAAGATGATTCTGTGTAGGCAAAACTTTGTGGCAGGTTTTTCTTTTTGAAGTAGTTCATCTATTATCGGAATGTTAGCTATAGAAATCTTTGTAATTTATTTTATCAAACACTGTTTATTCCACTTTTTTATAACGGTATAATCCTACCGGTTTCAAGGCTTTCACCTCATCTTCAGGGGAGCACAAGCAAGACTTGTTTGTGCTCCCCTGAAGATGAGGTGAAAGCCTTGAAACCGGTAGGGTTATACCGTTACTAAAAAGTGGAATAAACAGTGTTTGATAAAATAAATTACAACGTCTTTAAACCTCCACAACGTTAATGCCTTAACTATAAACAATATATAGAAATCTGGTGAATTGCAGCCATTAAGAGATGTAGAGCTCATCACAGATCACAGCCAGAAGAAAAAAAAAAGTTATGTTAATTTTTTTCTTTGCTAGTACATAGAAACACTATAATTTATGATCATTAGTTCTAGATGCTAACAGAAAAAGTTCAAGGATGGAAACCATCAAAGTGTTATAGAAAAGTCTCTGTGAGACCAAATTAGAAATGTTGAATCTTTAGTCCTCTAGTAATAATAATAATAAAGGACAATATATATATATACAACCATGTAGAGTGCAGACTCTCCTTAAGGGCGATCTAAATCATGAATCAAACGCACTAATATTTAAAGATTTACTGAGAAACTCAGTGGAACTGGTTGAGACATTTGGTTAGGAAACTATTACAAAGTTTGTAAATCCTCTTGACTGAACCACATAGAAGACGTTCAGGCGGAAGACTGAGAAAGGGCTGGAGAAAACAGATAGAGGAACTCTCCAGAGAAAGGGTGCATCTGGAGTGAGCACAAGTGCTTGAAGTGACAGAGGAGAGGATTTTTTTTTCATATTCATGCGATGGTCCCCGACCATTGTAGGGATACGAAGAAGAAAAGTGATAGATATTGCAAAAAATTAAATCTTACTCTGAATCTTTCTTTTGGTTTTCAGGAATTTCTGCTTCATAACTCGGCATGTAGAATTGTGGGGCTCGCTTCCCTCCAACAATTGATAATCTTTCTTCAGGTGTAGACTGGAATCGGCGTTCATCCACTCGACCACTCTGAAAATATATATATATATATATATTTTTATTATATTCCATTTTTTTAAATTAACACTTTTAAGGATTATAGCTATTAGGGTGTTGAAAGCTGTGAAGAATGTTTGAAACTAAGTTTGATATAAATAAAAGTCTGATGAAAAACAAAAAATATTTTGTTAAAATAAATTTCATAAAAATAAGAGTATTAGTAATAACTGACCTATCAATAATGATGGAAGGAAATAAAAAGTTCATTTAATAATTGAATGTATTAATATTACAAACATTAGAAGAATTAAGCTTTCTGGCTCATTATAAACTGCCTTCTCTTTTCAATATTTATATTTTACTGTACAAGAGTTAAATACTATAACACCCCTTCTTGATAAATACATTATTTGTCATTGTTATTTTACGATTTATAATCATATCTGGAAGTAACAGCTGTAAAATAATATTGGAAAAATAATGTTATGAATTCCTAGCAATAATAATTATTAATACCACTAAGCACCCTACCAATAATGGTATTCAGAAACTGAAAGATGGATCAATCAAAACTGCAAAAAAATCTATATTCAAAACATGTCGTAAGGATCATTATTTTTTCAATATGGCAGCTGTCACATCTTGATTATTTTTGGTAATTTGTATTCTTATAGTTTTTGTACTGTGACTGATATAAGTCGAAAATTATTTATGGTAATTATAAAATTTTTTTAGATTAAATTAAAAGACTTGCATATTTTTCCCCCACGTTTTGAACTTTACACTGATGTATTAAGTAAAATCAAGAAGAAGATTCTTAGATGATTTGAGCATGTAGAACATATGAATGAAGAAAGACTAACATAACAAATATACTGTAAATGTGCGTAGAAGGCGTGGTAGAGGGAAACCAAGGAAAATATGGTTGGGTCAAGTGATTATTTTAAAAGGAAGAAATGTAAAAAGTCAGAAAAATCATAGAGTTGTATGAGAAAGATGTAGAAGAAGTGAAATATGTGCGTCGCGATAGGAAGGTCTGACGCTCTCTCTTCTCTCTGACTACCCCAACAGGGAGACGGCGTGTATGTGTATGTTTTATTTATTGTTCAACAATTAACAAATATAATGATACACATATTCTTTAAAAAAAAAGTGAAAAAAACACCTCCGGTGTGCTCTGATCATCTCACTTTGGTGATTGGATCCAGTAGAATGGTGTGGCCGGTGAGTTTGCTGGTGTGCAACGCTCATTCATTTATAAAATCTATGGGACAGCTTCGCTCACTTAAAAAAAAACTCCACGAAACAGCTTCGCTTTCCGACTGAATTGTGGTTGGAATGGTGCACTCACCATTCAAATACGAACGAGTACAAGGCCCAGCAGTGAGGAGACTGATATAAAAAGGACTATTCAAAACACTAATATTTTAAAATACTGGAATAATCTACTTAAAATAATTTTATAATAATGATAATGTATATATTTAAAAAACATGTAATTTCATTGTGTGTGATTCTATATCGACTTTGAAAGTAGATAAATTGAAGATTTTGTTTGTGAAGATAAAAGCATAAAAATGTTTTGTTTATAGCCTGGTATTCGAACTTGTATTATACTCGTATATTGTTTTAATTAATATTGTAAGTGATTCAAGTGTTTGGTTTTGGATACAGATTTTAAAATTAAGCCGTCAGTAAAAGTCACTTTTACATATCAAGTTTATCACTAAAATCTTCATTTAGATGCCTGGAAAAAATTAAACAATAAGTAAAATGTATACATTTACCTGATCTTCAGCTTTCACATACAGTACATATTCCATATCTAGTTGGAACAAATCCGTGCCTCTTGTCCTTACTACTCCTGATCTCTCATCCACTTCAAACCTTCCACCGGTTCTGTCCCTGACGATGAAGTAATGGATGTTGTGATCGGTATCAGGATCTCTGGCTTGCAGAGTGAAGACTGGAGTATTTGGTGGGGCATTGAGTTGTACAACTGCCTGCATCGGTAGGGGTCGGTTGATGAAGTATGGTGGTTCATCGTTGATGTCTTTTACATGGATGATAACACGTTGGTTATCAGTATCTGGAAATTTGGGAATACTTTATGAATTAATGGTGAATTTTGCATTTATTTCTCTCTACAAAAAATACGATATTGTACAATATTAAAAAAATCTATGTGAACAAAAATAATAAATTTTTTGAATTAAAGTAATTTGTATATTACACTATTGAAAATATTGTTTTTGAATATAGAAATATAATTGCAATCATTAATATATCCATGTAAATTGATTATTTTTCTTGATATATTCAGATTTTTAATAAATGTTAATTAGTCAATGTTTGGTTATCCCTGATCATAATATGTGATTTTATTCTGTTTCTTGTTAGGTCAAGATTTTAAACTATTCTTTGGAATAATAAATGTATACATGCGATTTTTTCTCTTTCTTGTTAGGTCAAGATTTTGAATTATAATTTTGCTTTGATGTTTGGTTATTGGTAATCATAAATACTGGTATAAAGGAGTACATGTGATTTTATCATCTTTCTTATTATTTCATGATTAAAAACAATTTTTTTTTATGTTTGATTATTGGTAATCATAAATATAATATATATGATACATGTGATTTTATTTTCTTTCTTGTTGGTTAAGATTTTGAATTATAATTTTGATCTATCTTTGAAAATAATGTGTAATGATTGACAGGCTTATTTTTTATTTATTTTTTCATTCAAACCATATTTGATTGAAACCACGTTCCTTAAGAGTAAAATATTTAAATAATTTATGTAAATTTAATAAAAAATTCAAATCATGCTCACAAAAAATCAATTGACATATACAGATATCAATTACTAAAAATGTGGTTAGTAAAATAAGATTTTGAATTTATGTACAAATATGGTATACACAGAAATAGAATTTTCCATTTTGTATTTGAGAATTATGAATGAATATAATTTGAAAAATATGACTAAGTATGTTATGTAATATGAATACAATTTTTACTATTAAAGCTTACTCTTTTTAACAACAATAATATTATATATGTTTTAAAATTAAATTGAAATGTTTTTAATGCAAAAATTTATTGAAATGAAAATAAAATAAAGTTGTAATTTTCGATATGCATAAGAAAGATTTAATTTATTTAAAAAAAAAATAAGGAAAGACTTTAATTTATTAAGAATGATGAAATGAGATGTTTTTTGTCAAAATATGGAATATTCATGCAACTGTATTAAAAGTGTTAGTATATAACTTACATTTTAGTCCGCCTGTGCCTGTAAGAAACAAATTTAAAATGTTAGTACAGAAATGTTAATATCAAATCAATTATTGCTTATTATTGAGTTAGGAATATACTTTAAAAAGAATTCTGGTTTTAAGAGGGTATAGTAAGAGATTTGAATATCAATATAAAAAAGATTAGTTTGTAAATAGAAATGATAAATCATGCAATATGTTTGTGGCAAGAGGTAATAAAAAATACATTTTTTTCAAGGTACGAGTATTTCTCCATTAAGATTGTTATGTACTTCTCCAGAATATTTTTTTCCTAATGTTTTTCAGATGTTTAAAACCGATGAATGGTTTCGTGATAGATTTAAGAAAAATATTAAACAGGAAAATAATATAAAATTTGAAATACGAGTATATGTAATATATTTTGGAAGTAAAATTCAAGTGACTATTAAAATCGTATAATTCTTTATCATCGATGAACCTGGATTAAAACCTACATATTGTCGATTATCTGTTGGATATCAAATGATATCTCCATTGGTAATATCTTCCTGCATCTCAGACTTTCTTATCGTGACACATTTTCATGCTCTTATCTTTCATGTTCACCCATGTATCATATTCCCTTTCATGTTCACCCATGTATCATATTCCCTTTCATGTTCACCCATGTATCATATTCCCTTTTTCTTTCACATTTTTCTATTACCATGACTTTCGAGCTACTTGAACTGTTATTTTTTCACAAAAGAATAACATTTTTTTCATAATTAAGTATGACTAAGAATTTTCGGAACATACTTCAATGGCTTAAATCAGGTAGCGAAGGAAACCTTCACGTTCTGTGGACATTATTTTGCGTGCTTGACAACTTAATTCTTAAAATTCCACTTTCTTTCAGAATACGAAAGTTCTTTTCAATCAGGCGATGAGATACTCCTTTGCATACCAACAAACCATATTAAATTTTACAAATCTTCATTTGCTTTTCCTTCTGCGAGACTGTAGAATGGACTTCCAAGATTAATCAGATGTGCACCGTCTTTATTTACGTTTAAGAGAGAATTTCAAAAATATTAAATTCCACAGAATATCCTTCCATACCAATTTCACTCTGTTTCCCTCATTTAACCTTAAACGTTCCAACACCAACCAGAGTAAGACAAGGACATAGTTTATGCCCATTTCTGTTTAACTTGGTTATGAATAATAAGTTATAGAAGAAGTTGCCGATATTAACCTGGGATACAAGATGGGCGACAATATGCTAAACATCATATGCTATGCTGACGATGCCACCATCATAGCCGACTCAGAGGAAGACTTGCAACAAATGCTACATCGATTCCACACTGCTTCCAAAAAATACAACATGTCTATCTCCATCAGCAAAATTAAATGCATGACTCTAGCCAGAGAGCAAGTTGGATGTAGTGTGGCGATCAACGACACACCATTGAACAAGTAACAAAATTTAAATACTTGGGTGCTAGCATAATGTGCAATAATGACCTTTATGGCGAAGTGCTTGAACAATCACAAAAGGCCGCAGCTATTTCCGGAGGTTTAAAGAACACTATCTGGAAAAATAAGTATATGAACATCCAAAGCAAGGTGAGGATATACAAGACCTGTATCCGCCCCATAATGACATACGTCAGAACAAAAAATCAAAAGAGCCGACACTGTCAGAACCAAAAATCTCCTTCGAACCAGCGAAATGAAGGTACTCAGAAGTATCGCTGGCAAAACCCTTCGTGATAGAGTACGAAACACAGAAATCCGAAGGACGTGCGAAGTTGAAGATATTGTCAGATGGGGACGACAGAGAAGAAGGTTCTGGAACGAACACGTATCCAGAATGGTGGAACCAAGAGCCGTAAGAATGGCCAGGGACAGTATCCCCCAAGCAAGCAGACCTCCAGGACGACCTCCCTAAAGATGGAAAGACAGCTGGCAGAGTCACAAGAGGCAAACAATGATGCAGGACCATAACAGGCCAACAGGCCTAAAATAAGAAGAACCTTAAACGAACTCCTTTCCTTCATTTCTACCATTATTGTTTAGAGATCGGTCAGTTATTTGTTTTTTTTTTCCTTGAATTTAAACGACTTTTTCTGTGAAATCTGTCATGGATTAAAACAGTTTTGTGTATCGACAGGAGTATCAAATCCAAACAGGCTGTAGAATCTACCTATACACAGTCGTATACAGAGGAAGACTATTATAAATAATCCACAGGTTTAAATAATGCGGCGTACTATTCTGAGAAAGAAGAATACATTTAGATTTTGAGTAGAATGTGTTAACGTAATCTTCGAAACACATTCGATATTTAACATTGTATGGTAGGCTTCATCTAAATAGTGAAAATGCCACAATTCGATGAATTGATGCATGGATTAATTCGCTGTAGAACTCAACTTATTGTAAAAGATAACAGGGATTTTTAGGAGTGATCTAAAACTAAAGCTCCCGTACGAAGCGATAGCAAAAATAACCCCGAAGATCGCGTGGGCATTCTTTTGAGTTCAGAACATGGTATTTAATTTCACGACCGACCACAGAGTTTGGAACGCGGGCATTTTATTGTGATGAATCTCTGGCCGAAAATTTTGCTTTATTGTCTAACCACAATGCATAAACCTAATAAAACGAGTAATCAACATACCTACTACAATAATAGTTTTGTTATAAATGTAAATAAAATATGATTTTTTAGATCAGTGTCGATGAATAAAATTCCACCAAGTTCGTGATAAT
>CATKWJ010000377.1:0-36060 GCA_949825065.1 Odontocerum albicorne | reverse complement strand
GGCGAGCTCACATTGCTTATATCAAATCGTTGTCCCTCGATCCAGAAAGGTTGTTGAGATCGAAGGCGAGTCGAAAGAGGGCAAGAAATACCCATGTGCATTGATACTCGTAGCATGTCATTTAATACACCTTATGTTACTTCATCAATAATGCTCGAAAGTTTAGAGGTAATATACTGGTAGATGTGCAAGAACCGGAAACCATGCCAAAGGATTTAATTTTAGTTCATAGTTTATTTATTCGTTTGCACCTCACCGAATATCTTACGGGTATATGTTGACACTTGGTCAGCCCATATATATCCCACATATGTGCTCAACGCTCTTGAACACACCCTTATCTAACCCAACTGAACATGTCACGTGTGTACTTATGTAACTTATTTTCGTTTTTTAGAATGATGAGGTTAATGGTACTTTCGACTCCCTGTTACAGAATTCGGAGGATCTTCCATCGTCAGAAGTGATGCAATGGGCTGACGGGTTGTTCATGGTGTACTCCATCACAGACCGCGGTTCCTTTAATTACATCCGCAGGGCTAAACAAATGCTGCAACCGGACGTTCCCCTGAGTCTCGTGGGTAACAAGGGAGACATGGTGCACTTAAGACAGGTACCATAAACTTTTGCGTTGCTAACATACATGGTACTGAAATCCTTCCTAAACTCAGCTTTATTATTATAAAACAATATTTCTTCGCTTAACTATTATTTTATGATTTGTTTTATTAGAGCTTTAGACAATTATATTTTTCAATAATTATTTATTGTTGAAATCCTAATTTGAATAAAAAAATGTTTGGTATAGAATAAAACTGGTCAAGTTCCAAAATGAAATTTTCTTTACGAATTATGTTATGCCGAATGAAGTATAACTTGACGTTTTTGAAATAATTTGTGTTAGTTATATGAAAGGTGAAGAAATAAGGAAATCCGAAATCAATTTAAGGTGGAAGAATGTGTCGTATTTAAGATAAAGTAATAAATGTTGTCACGGTTTGGGCAGGTGGAGAGAATGAATAATGGAAAGTCAAATGCTGTCAAAGTTTTTGCCGGGATATACAACTCTTTTAGAGTTTGTATGTTAAATAAAAAACATAGCGAGTGAAATAAATAATCTAATACAAAACTGTTTAAATCAGGCAGGCGTGTGTAATATTAAAAATGTTTTTTGTCGCAAAACTCATTAATATAAATGTTATCCTTAAATTCCGTTAACGATCCGCTAAGCTTTTCAATAATTATTACAATTTTCAATTATATAATTCTCTATGAATAATAAATTCTAATCAATGAAACCGATTATATTATTATTTCATACATATTAATTAATAGGTAAATTGCGTTTTATATATTTACAAAATATTATAATCATTAACTGCTGGCGACTATTTGATCCACATTTACATTTTTGCAAAAACATACATTCATCACTTTTATTTAGAATACAGATTGCGATGCGCTGATGAGTCATATTCAACATAATAACATTTCTTTAGGAAAACTATTATCTATATGATATACTCGTATCACATAGTTCGTACCCCAGCATTCACAGGATAACAGAGCGACCGCCTTGCTTTGAATCCTAGCGGAGAGCTGTCCTCCAAATTAAGAGGAGTATAGAGCTGTAATGAAAACACACACAAGCAGCCCTAACTCTGCCCTTTAATGGACGTAAAAGAGAAGGGTCGTGGCTAACGTAGAACTGATATTTTATCTGTTATCTCTTTCGTTTATAGCTCTGTATTCTTCATATCGTTTATAGCTCTGTATTCAATCTGATATCTCTTTAGTTTATAGCTCTATTCTTCATGTTTCGTGGAACTACTTTGATGGATTTTTTAATGAAGTGCCATTTTTGTTATGATATGACACGATCAGACAAATTCTAGTACAATCTGGTTGCATATATTACAACCTGGCGGGCTTATTGTCGTGTTGATATCTCTTCCAACCGATCAGAAACAACCAATCAGTCTTGTTTTCACTTAGGCCCCATTTAAACATCTTTCTGGTTAATTGGAAGAGATAACCACATGGCGATACGCTTGCCGGGTTAAAAAAAACATGTTAGACTTCATTTTTTAAATAAGAATTCCAACGGGAATCGATCCCGCCACCCCCGGTGTGGAATGCAAGCGTTTTATCTATTTGGTCACAGAGATCGTCAATATCAAAGCGATATCGACAAGTGAAATCACAAATGATTGTAATTTAAATAGAAAATATCCAGTTAGACTTAACCAAACTTACTTCAGATATGAATTTAGTTTGAACTGATCTGATCCGATTTGGCGAATGTGACTGTTGTACAATAAATTGATTTTGGTAGTAAAAAAAGAGCACTTGCATTTAATTGAAGGAAAATGTTGATTAAATAGTAATTCTCGTGTGCTCAAAATATGGAATAATATTTAGTCAATGTTTATTTTGATAAAATTGCTAAAGCACACTTAGTAACATACACCTGTAAACGGTAATTTGCGTAAATGTATGTTTAGTATGTATCGAAAATGTGGAATGAAACATCTTTTAGCGTCTAAAATATTATTACCCAATGAATTATCTAGTGTTGAATACCTAGCCAAGTTCCGTTCAATTTTCAGTACCCTAGGAATAAGTAAATGAATAAGTGTTGGCGGTTAATGAAATAAAGAGCTACTTGTTATGAGTAAAAATTGTTTATTTTTATATTTTCCATTTTTTGCAAGCAAATTTGCGAGTAAATCGATTTGTCAAAGGTTGAAGGGCTTTATCACATTTTAAATCTTTCTATCTATCGATCTACGAGAATTCTAATACGAGTATATGTATAATCCCGAGACGTCATTAAATGTATTATTATCTGGGGACGGTAAGTTTCTTTGTATTCCAACGCATATTAGTTTGGGCAAAAAGTTCGTTCGCTTTTTAAGTAAAAAATAAAAACAAATTTCTTTATTTAGAATATTAACAGTCCTCCGGGAATCCAATTTTTTCCATTAAGGAAATTCTGTAAAGAGCAGAATAAATTGAAATTAGGTGTTATATTTGGAGAAATCGGCGGGTGAGTTAAAACTTCTCTTCCAAGCTGTAACAATTTGCCTGGTCACCAAAGAAACATGCGATTTAGCGTTGTCCTGATAGAAAATTACTTCCTTTCTGTTCACTAATTCGGGCCGTCTTCAATTTGTCTAATTGTAAGCAGTACTTGTCCGAATCAATCGTTTCGTTGTCCGGAAGAAGATTCTAATAAAGCATTCCTTCCAATCTCATCATATAACATACACACATCACTCACTATCTTTGGATGGAGCCAACCTTTGATATGGTTTGAGGTGGTTCATTTCGCTTGCTTTACGATCTCTCGCGTTTCATATTGTGGTATAGTATCAATTTTCATCGCCCGTAATGATTTGTCAAAAATAGGATTTTTTTCTTTACGTTTAAGTAGCTAATTGCACAAGGAAATTATATTCAGCAGATGTTCGATTTCCTTGAGAACTATTGTACAATACAAAAGTACTCTTTTTTTAAATAGGCAATCCACCCAAACTAGGATGATTTGTGCCACCCAAATTAAAAGCATTATGAAATTATACGAGTCAATATACTAAAACTAATTTTAAAAAATTACAATTCTAGATAATTCAAAGTTTCAACTGTATAGTTTCAAAAATTTAACAATCAATCTATAAATGGAAAAATTCCTCGAAGAAAGAAGAAACGCAACATTTATTGGACGTGGTAAAGAGGGTTTTTAGTAAATCAAACCTGTCTCGCAAAGGACAACCGAAAAATACACGGTCTATAGTTTTATTATCCAAACCACACTCGCATCCGGTATTCTCCACAATACCCATTCTGTAAAAGTGACTAGCCACGACGCAGTGGCCCGTCCGTGAACGACACATGACTGACACTTTCATCCCATTCATTCTTATAATATTAAACCGTGGTTTCAAAGTCTTTTATTTAGAAAATTATTAAGTAGTCAATCCCATTAATATAATATATATTGTATTATACTAGCACCGTTTATGTTAAAATTTATATTAGAAATGTTAAAATTCTGAAACCGTGCACGGCGCGGGTTAGTCGTTTAGTGTTCAAATAAATAAATACATACCATTACGCCATTTCCTGGTTGGGGTAGACAAAAAGACTTTAACGCCAGACTTTCCTATCGCTACCCACATATTTCGCATCTTACACATCCATACACTTCTGATTTCTAGCATTTTATTCTTTCAAAATATAATTCACTTAATCCAACATACATTCTTTGGGGTCCACTGTATTTTTTAATTAATTCGTTCTACATGCTCAAACCATCTCAGAGTGCTTCATAACTTTTCTTTTTTTTTGTTAACACCTACACTTAATTACTCCATATAAGAATAAATATTTACCCAAAATATTGATATTCTCCGAATAAATGAATCCGAATCCGAAAGGACGAAATTAACTCTAAACAGAGCCCGTATCAAGATTATAAGCGTGACTTACGCGTGACTTACTCGTATGTTACGCTTCGTCGGAAAGATAGTAGAAAATCAGTACATAACAAACTATACAAAATATCTTGCACATTACGTCACAGGCCGACGATAGAGCTATGTAACTAACCTGTGGTTATGCTGCAGTGTACTCGCAGTGATGACGAACGGGATGCGACCGAGACGCGGGATGATTTTCTGCGGTAAAGTTTTGCTCAGCAGCAAAGTACGAGTATATTTAAAAGTCCTTCAAAATCAGATGTTGCATTCCGTGCAAGTTACGTCGTTTCTGAAATATTAGCAAAAAAAATGAAACCTTTTGTAGACGATCATACAATCAAGCAATTTTGTAGACGATCATACAATCAAGCAATTTTTTTGAGAGCTATATTTCCGAAAAAATAGACATTTCGATTGACCGAAGAATTGATGATTTATCTCAGAATGTCGAAAATTCTATAAAAATGTCAATTCCTAATCTGTAATGGATTTTGATAGCCGCGGATGAAGTCAGACATTTGCGACGAAAATAATAGTTTATCAGGGTTGATTGCAAGAGTCAATATTGTATAAACTTATCAATAACAAGATTGAATTTAAATAAGGATTATTTTATGTGTCGAAGAATGTATAAGATTTTATTGTTTTGTAAAATAATCGGTTTGGATAATTATGCGAAAAATATATACACGTATGTAAATAAATGCGGCCTTCAAAAAGGGTTTTTTGTAATTAATTTGACCCTCCTGAATAGAAAGGTTGCCTAGCACTGGTGTAGGGGTCTGGCAAATATTCGCTGATGAATCCAGAAATCATCAGATAATATGTATTTGGTAAGACATTCTCGTTATATGTGAATAACCGCTACTTCCAACATGTCGAAAAATGTCTCCACAAATGGATTAATATATTTATTAATTGTGTTGTATTGCGCTCTCGTTGTACACAATACTTTATTGCATCTTTCTTATGGAGCCCTTCAACATATCTGAATTAGTGATTGCGACATATTAAAGAGCGTGACTGATACAAACTACTCAGTTTTATAATGAGAATATCAAAAGAATTTAACAGTACCGATATTCTTCGAAACTTATATAATTATCCAATAAGAATCAAATTAGAATATGCATCTGTAGTTTGGATATCGTAAATATCTAATCCAGTGCCGATATACTTTCGTTGTGAAGTGTTATTGTTTTGGGTAAGTTAGTGATCTAAATAGCAGAATCACCAAACTCTACCCATTCAACTCATCGCCCTGCGCCTTTCAGCCCGCACGGTCTGCACACCCACACACCACGTACCAGCCTAGCCGTCCAGCTAGGAGTCCAACATACATTATTTGGGGTTTCATTTCTGTAGGAAAATAAGATTAAGTAAGTTCATAAATTATAATTGTTTTTGTGTAATAAAAAATCGGAAAGAAGTATCGATTTATTTTTTCATGCTAAATATCCTCAGTGAGATACAGGCAAAAGCCTAGTTTACTGGGTATACGACAAATGAAAGGCAACAAACCCAGATCCATTAAAATTGTATGTCCAAATCAAATTACCTGTTGTTTTTTCGCAAATTGTGTATATTTCTTGTCATGTGTAATAATAAATAAATAAAATTATATATAAATAAGATTAGTTAAGTAATAAATTTGTATATGGGTATAGCCTTGGCAAATATTTGTACCATACATATATTACTTTGTTTAGTAAAAAAAAATTAAAAAGTCATCAGCTCAAATATAAAAACTATCTAGAACAAATACAAAAAAAATCTCAGGTATCTATTATGGTACTGTCAAAGGGCGGTTACCCAAAATATGCTCACCATGTCAAACTTCTCACGGTGTTTAACTATAGAAGCATTGAAACAAGAAGGCAAGAATTTATTGCGATATTTCTACTAAAGGTTGCTTTAATTGTCCCGCAATTCTAGAAGCACTAAGTTTATATTTACTGAATAAATATAGCCGTGCAAGGAATCCCCCTCTGTTTTACATACCAACTTACAGTTGTTGAGTTGTCATTATCGCCCTGAGCCCCTTGAATACACTCCTCCAGTCACGGTAATGGCAAAATAGACATTTTTTATTAGAAAGGTGTATCAATATTTGAACCCATTTGTACTATCTTATAACATCTAGAAACTACGAGTACATACACTTATTTCATAAATTCACATTTCGAGCTTTTAAATCCCCAAACGATTCAATAATTTTATTATAGTGAAATATTTCGGTGATCGAGTATTCTATTGAAATACCAAAACTCGTTTTTATTCCATTGTTGATTTAAGATAGTTCTTAATTTTAATATTATATAGTTCCGTTCAGCTAAAGCTTCTGAATTTGGAAGATACAAAGTTTAGATAAGGTTCCAAACATATTATGTTGAGAAGTTCCAGAGAAGTAATGTTTGATCCAGGTTATTCAATAGTTATTAGAATTTGGAACTTTCAATTTCAACGAAGCTTCAGTTCTGCGCCCCAAAACGGGAGGCACCCGCCCTAAATATTTCATTCTTCGAGTACCGGAGCGCGCTCTAGGTCCAAAAACGTATCCTCGCGCCCTGACACCACCAGACGCATGGTTTCGATAAAAAAAATGGGAAAGTGCCATAGCGGCAGTTCCAGGTTAGTTTTGAATTCAAGTATTTCACCTATTTACGCCCCTCGATCATGCTGTATACTCGTATATCCCGTTGTAATAAATGCCATCACTCTCGTGTGGCGCCACGCAAACATTACAGTCTGGGTCTTTCCTTGACCCTTCAATTGTCATTTCTATTACCTAATCTCGAGGGGGACCTAATATTTTAAGTCAGGAATCGTAAACGCGTGGAAGATGATATCTCGCAAAACGCAACACCTGCCAATACAACCATTCTGGAAGATTTGCGTGACTTGATCTTGAAAATGTCCCGACTACATGATAATAATTATTCTGAGATAAAAGAGCAAAATCGTCAAATACTGATTCGATTTCATTCATCTCGGAGATATTTGAAGATACTGTAGGGAAATGGGATGTAAGCCTCAAGGTTATAGAGAGTTTGAAGATGATCTGGAAAAGAGAATAGTATTTCTGGAGGATAACATGGAAGATCAGGAGATAGCTGCAAAGTGCACAAATGTGGAACTAGGGGGAATGCCAGAAGACAACGAAAATACATGTAAAGGATAATATAATTATTGCGAATATGTTCCGAGAAGTGAAGGCGCCATTCAACATTGAAGTAATTGAACACATCTACACAGTGTAACGTACAGGAAAGAAGCAGTAGGATAGCCGACTGGACTGTGTTATTGTCAGATTCGGATCTAACGAAGTCAGAGATCGAGTGCTAAATAGGTTAAAAATACAGAAACACTTTGTCAATTGGAACGAAGGGACCGCGCTCGTCAATCGATACCTATTCAAGCTCAACACTAATGTTTCATGGACATGAAGTGGATATGACAAGGACGTATATACGAGTATAATATGCGAAAGGAAGATGGGAAGCTCGCTATTCCCATTTGTAATATGGAATTTATTCAAGTATTATAGTAGGCTTATTGTCGCGTGTGTCAATTTTAATGTTTTCTCTCATGCTTCAATTTTATTTCTGTATTTTTTATATTTTGTTCGTGTTATTTTTGGTGTTTATTTCAATTTTCAGAACTAATGATTGTTGTATCGATCATATCGATCATGCTGCGGATCGCATATTGTTAATCGACTGGAGCTTTACCAATTGATGGATTATGTTGGATTTATTTTATTTAGAAAAATATATCTTGCATAATAATCTCCGTATAATTTAAAATCTGATAGACGTTGATGGGCACAATTGGGCGACTTTTGATTTGAGGATATTTAATTAAAACATCCGGAGCGTCAGTCACAATTTTGACAATCTATTCGCATTATTCATTATTACAGTGCGCTTGAAATGTAGTCACATCCATTTTCGGTCCACGTATATTGAGGTATATGCTTCAGAGGATACTAAGTTCGAAACTGCTTGTAAGGAGTGAAGTATCTAACACATTTGTCCTTCGAATCATTCAAGATCAGTCGCGCTGATCGAATCCGGGGCTTGTTTCTTTGAAAAATATCTATTGATTGAATATCTTCATAAAATGTCAAAACACTCGTAACAATAAATAAGCGATTCGTTTGTTTTTAACTGTGCATACAAAGTACGTGACGTGAGGTCGGTGTATATGCGACAGAAACGCCGCCTTTGACGGCGTTTTCATGGCGACGTCACTAGAGATAATACTATATACTCGCGTCTAGACATATACGTCACCACTTTCGTATCTATTGGGTGTTAACATAAGTTGTGTCCGTTTTTTTCAATTTAAAAATGAGCCCCAAAAGTAAAACAAAATGGTCAAGGTTATACGTCATTCGAAATAAAATTTTCTGCTCTACAAGATATTGTGTTTGCTTTTACGTTACATATATTATTTTATTTGATTACAGGCCTTCAAAATGGAATGTCAAGTAGACGAAAGTGAGCATTTTCGACACCTTCTGTTCGCGTTCAATCGAGGGAATAAAGCTGCCAAAGCTGCTCGCGATATTTGCGAAGTGGACGGTGAAGATGCTATGAATAAAAGGACAGCTCGTCGATGGTTTTTGCGTTTCAAAGAGGGTAATTTCGACCTGAAAGACATGGAGCGTTCCGGACGACCAGAAGACTTTGATGAGGACCGTATTATTCATGAAGATCCCCTTCAAACATTTTTCATCACCATTTTCAAACCATTCTTCATCACCAGTAATGATGAGGCAAAGGGACCTTTGCTTGTGGCCATGCGTAGCTCGATGACGCGTGAGCAAACCAGCAGAAATCGTCGAACGTTGATTTTTGTTGTTTTCACTCAAAACATGTGGAACCCAAGCGCCGAACTTCTGGACTTTTTCCATTGATTTAAGATGGCAGTATACAGTCATGTGACTACAATTCATCTGCTCAGCAAATTCGACGGTGGTTTGAAGGGGATCTTCATGAATAATATGGTTTAAGCGGTCCTCATCGAAGTCCACTAGTCGTCCGGAACACTCCACGTCTTTCAGGTCGAAATTACCGTCCTTGAAACGCAAAAACTATCGACGAGCTGTTATTTTATTCATAGCATCTTCACCGTACACTTCGCAAATATCGCGAGTAGCTTTGGCAGCGTTATTCCCTCGATTGAACGCGAACATAAGGAGATGTCGAAAATGCTCATTTTAGTTTACTTGATATTCCATTTTGAAGGCTTTTAATCAAATAAAATAATATATGTAACGTAAAAACAAACACAATATCTTGTAGAGCAGATTTTTTCTTTCGAATGACGTATAACCTTTACTATTTTTTTTTAGTTTTGGTGCTCATTTTTAAATGAAAAAAAAACGGACACAACTTATGTTAACACCTAATACTTATCGCATCGACTGTCAGCTGTTCCGTGCAAAGCGGTGCTGGGTCTTGCTTGGGGTTCTGCCGCCTTACTTAATCATATTATAATTAAATATTTAAATTATTTTTTTTACTTACAAAAAAGAAGACAAAATGGATGTGAATACATAAAAAAACTACTAATTTGAATAAAATAAAATTATGCTGATTTTTTTTAAATACAATAGTTTTTGAACAAAATAATAAAAACAACAAAAAGGACGATTTATATAGCGCTGTTAGAGAGCAAACTTCCTTAAGGGCGCTCGAAGTCAAAATTCGAACCCACTCATTAATTTTGATAAGCCCTCCCAAAAACGATTGTCTTTAAGTGCTTCCTAAGCTGCTCACGCCACCCATATCCCTGATATTAGGAGGTAGACCATTCCACGCCACAGGACCAACAATGACGAAAGCTCTATCATAATGTCCCGCTCTATTGGATTTATAATTACTGATTTTATAACTGAACGTATTCATATTTTGTTATGTGTGTAGAATGTACAATAAAAAGAGATTAAAAAAGGAATATTATTCTTGATGTGTTCAAAAAAACATTAAAAACTGAAATGCATGTGCAAGCTTTGCCTTAGCAGTTAGTTGAGCTTACACCTTATTCCCAAATGATTATTCGTTTTCACTTTATGCGAGGGGGTGCAGATTTTGTGACTTGTTCTTGAGCACAGAAGACTATTCTAATGAGTTGAAAATATGCTCTTGGATTATCTTGAATAGCTTGGGGATAATGTATCAATGCGAGGGGGTGCAGATTTTGTGACTCGTTCTTGAGCACAGAAGACTATTCTAATGAGTTGAACATATCCTCTTGGGTTATCTTGAATAGCTTGGGGATAATCTTGGTTTCAATCCGGCAAACTCAAAATTGAACATTTATGAGTTTAGTCATCAGTTTATATGTTCCCGAAAACTACAGATCTGTAAGAAATCATACTCTGCTCCACGCAACAATTTAAAGAAATAATTCTATGACTAAATGCCCAGTGATACACGGTTGACTAACACTCTATGAATACACCACAAATTATCATCACATATGCCACCTTGCTTTGAAAATCATCATGTTCTCGATATAACAGGATTATAGAACTGTAAAGAAAGAGATACTGCGAGTTGATCAAGATGTAAAGAGATAAAAAATATCAGTTCTATGTAAGCTATGACTTCTCTGGAGAAAGGCAATGTGTATATCTATCTTTCAATTATAACTTTATACTCCTTTAATTTGGATGACCACTCTGAGATGGCTTTCAAAGCAAAATGGCACCTCTACAATAGAGATTATTATATAAAAATACTCAAATACTATGAGTAATATTATGAAAAGAATCCTTACCGAAGAAAAATTCATAAGAATAACATATTACATATATAACAAGTGAAATCTGTAAAAAGTGAAGGACAAAATTGCAACTTTTCCACAAATACTGATTAACAAATTATTAAAAATATTGCTTACATTTTTTAGGTAAGTCAAGAAGAAGGAGAAATTTTGGCGAAGGACTTTGAGTGCAATTTCACAGAAGTCACAGCAGCTGAACAAGTCACTCAGGTCAGGGATGCCTTCCAAGAACTGTGTAGAGAGGTGATGGCAGTAAGGAGGAAGTCTAAGCAGAGTCTGCTGGACCGGATGCTGGGGGGCAAGTCAGCTGCTGTTCGAGCATACCACAGAGGCAAGAGTGACAGTGCCTTACCCAAAGATTGAGGAGCTTCCTACCATACGTAGCCAGGATACATTGTATAAAATATCCAGCCTTAAGGTTGGCAACATTTATATATTATATAACCAATGCTAAACACCATACATTTTGTGTTTGTTTGTATATATTTTTTATATATTGCAAAATTAAAAAGTAATTTATTTAAAATAATATACAACATATTCGTAAAATATAGTTTGATTTTCAAGAAAATATAAAACTAAATTAATACGAGTAGTATCAAATATATTATTTTTGCATTCTAGTCGAATTATAGTATTTTTTTATGCATATTTTCTAGTAACCTAAATAAATATACACATATATTAATATATAATTGAATTGTAGAAGAAGGAGAGAACTGTTGTTTATTGATAATAAATAGAATTTTTAAAAGTCTCGAATGATCAATAAAGGTTACTTATAATCAACTGATTGCATAGAACAGTGATTCCCAACTAGGTTTCTGTCTGAACAACAGAGGAATTCTGTGAGCCCATCTTCAAAATTCTTTGAGAATTTGGAAAAAGATTGCGAAAAAAAGTAGAACATGCGTAGCTCTTTTGTAATTCAGTAATGAAAAATGATTATTAAGATTTCAACATGACATATTCATAAAATATAGCAATATGAATGTTAATTGCCTTTATTTAAGCATTTAGAGTTTTACTTGTGAGGAGAAATTTTGTTGAGGTAAGGATTAAAATTTTTTTTACCTGCAATAATAATTATTTTCTAATTATTAGAAAATAGATATAGCCAATACATAATATTGTAATATTTTATTCAAAATTACATTTTAACCCTCCTGTTTACACATAATTTTTTTTTAATTATTCCTGTTGAACTTTATGTTGAAATTATTCCTGTTATTGAATGATGTCAGGTAGGGGCTCTTCGAGGTTTTACAAAACATTTAAAGGGTTTCAACAAACAAAAATGAATGGAGATCATTGACAAGAGAGTATAATTATAAGTGAAATAATAATAATTAAAAATTCAATGTCCATAAAGATTTGTTAAACCCAATTTAGATTGGAGTTTCATCCTGGTCTTATGAGCATTGTTTTAATATCAAATTGAAAGTATTTAATATCTACCTTGTGTTATGGCATGCCATCACCTCTTCCTTTTTTCTCACCATTATTGCTAATATTTTGTCAGTTTAATTTAATAAAAGTAAATAAATAGTTTCATTTGTTATTTCATTTGCTTTTTTTTTACCTCTACATTTATTAGAATCTGTCAAATATTTGACAATTTAAAAATATATTTTCTGTAGTACACAGGTACAAAAGTTTCCGGCCCAAGGATATAAAAAAAATGTTATAGAATGAAACAAAAAAAATATATTTTTCAATTTATACATTTTTAGAATGATGTATCAATTTTTCAACACCACTGATAAAATATTTAAAAGTTTTGTTCTCAAAACAGCGTAACACTGTGAAGATCAACTCTTCGTCACTTTAAATATTTTTTTACGCCAATCGTGTTTCTGTTTTTAAAATGAAAAAAAAATCACTAGAGACCAAGTTGGAACTATAGGGTGGGATTCTTGGAAACCACAGTGTTGAATGGTAGCCTTTGCAGCAACAGTGTGCATTGGCACATTGTATTGGGTGTACAAATAAGTTGCCGCCGTTTGACAGAAGTTGGCGCCACCAGTAAGTTATGGTTAAAATTGTCAGATGTAATACGTCATTGTCGTAAGTTTGAACATCTGTCAACAACATAACCCTAAAATATTAGTGAATTTTTAGCAGTATAATATATTCTTTTGTGTGCGAAAATGTCAAGTTTTGAGCCGAATAAGCGTCATTTGCGGGAACTTTTGATTTACTTCTTTAATTTGAAGAAATCTGCAGCTGAGGCGCATCGATTGCTTGTAGAAGCATATGGTGAGGCTGCCTTAAGTGAGAGAAGTTGTCGTGAGTGGTTTCAAAAGTTTAAGAACGGTGAATTTGACATCGAAGACAAAGAACGTAGCGGAAGGCCGAAAGTGTACGAAGACGCGGAATTGGAAGTATTATTGGATCAAGATTCGTGCCAAACGCAAGAAGAACTTGCACTTACATTAGGAGTGACTCAACAAGCAATTTCACATCGGTTGAAATCATTGAGAATGATTAAAAAATAAGGAAATTGGGTTCCATATGAACTGACACCGAGAAACGTTGAACGCCGATTTTCCACATGTGAAATGCTGCTTGCCAGGCATAAACGAAAGGGTTTTCTGCACCGTATAGTCACTGGTGATGAAAAATGGATCCACTATGATAATCCAAAAAGGAAGAAATCATGGGGAACCCCTGGCCATGCTTCAACATCTACAGCTAAGCCAAATATTCATGGAAAAAAACTCTTGTTGTGTATTTGGGGGGATCAGCTTGGTGTCGTGTATTATGAGTTGCTCAAACCGAACGAAACCATTACTGGGGCTGTCTACCGAGCACAATTGATGAGATTGAGTCGAGCACTCGAGGAAAAGCGCGCCCACTGCTACTCCAGACACGACAAAATTATTCTCCTGCATGATAATGCTCGTCCACATGTTGCGGCGCCGGTCAAAACCTATTTGGAAACACTCAATTGGGAAGTTTTACCCCACCCGCCGTATTCACCAGACATTGCGCCTTCTGATTTCCACTTGTTTCGATCGATGACGCATGGCCTGTCTGAGCAGCACTTCACATCATATGAAGATACCAAAAATTGGGTCGATTCGTGGATAGCCTCAAAAGATGAATCATTTTTCCGACGCGGTATCCGTATGCTGCCAGAAAGATGGGAAAAAGTAGTGGCAAGCGATGGGCAATACTTCGAATAAAACATGAGGTTCCGTTCTTTCACAATAAATGCCCAATTTTTGATAAAAAACGGCGGAAACTTATTTGTACACCTAATAATATAATAATAGCCTTTGTGACAGTTTTCTTCAGTGTTTTGTTTTTATAGCATCCTTAAGCTTTTACATTGATGACGCATATTACTCACAAGTAAAATAGTAGTTCTCTCTTTGAAGTCAATTAGTTGAATTACCTGACAAGTCCAAATTTTTTTTGCGATAATCTTCTTTGGATCTTGTGCCACTTTCATTTTGTTGGACCGTGGTAATCCTTGATGGTACTACTCCATCGAGTCCCTTTTTGACAGAAGATCATAAGGTACAAAACTATGGTTTCATAGTTCATGACAATTGATTCAATATATTATTTATAATTAAGGCATTAACGTTGTCGAGGTTTAGAAATTGTAATTTGTTTTATCAAACACTGTTTATTCCACTTTTTGTAACGGTATAACCATACTGGTTTCAAGGCTTTAACCTCATCATCAGGGGAGCACAAACAAATCTTGTTTGTGTTCCCCTGATGATGAGGTGGAAGCCTTGAAACCGGTAGGGTTATACCGTTACAAAAAGTGGAATAAACAGTGTTGGATAAAACAAATAACAATTGATTAAATTTTTTCTTGAATCAATTGTTTAGAGAGCATTTAAAATCCAACACAATATTCCACACATAATTGCTTTTAGACAACACTCAAAGAGTTTTGAAACCCATCTTGCACTCACCTTATTTATGCCAAAATGATTGTGCAAAATTCAAAGCACTATGTTTTTGGAAACCCTACACCTATATCTTTTTATTTTAGTCTTCTATCTTGTAACACTTCTTGTACTAATGCAACTGTTCCTAGACTGAGTGCTTCTGCTGGTCTCCCTTATTGAGGGTCATCTTCAATCAATTCTCTACCTAAGTAAAACTTTTTAGCCCAGTTTTTCACTGTGAAATGTGACTGAGAAATTCTCTATAGCAAGCATCTATACATCGTTTAATTTCTGCCGGGCTTTTCTCTTCTTTTGAAAGAAACTTGATAATTGCGCGATATTCAAATTTTAACATTTCAGAATACAACAAAACTACACGTTTTTTTATCTGGTCTAGTTTATATACTATTGAGGGTAGAGTTATCGAATTTTAACTTTAACATCCCCTGCCCATTGACCATGCTGTGAACTTGGCCATCATCGAATGATAATCTGTATATACATGCTTCAACTTGTTCAGCCCGGAAACTTTTGAACCTTAGAGATAAATACTACAAATTAGACAAAAATGTATAAACTCGAACCGAACTATATCCAAAATTTGCTATGGTGATAGTTCACAACACTATTTTAGTATCAACTTTCATGTATGGAAATGAAATTTGGACATGGAAAAACATTGAAAGGAGCCGGATAAATGTTGTAGAAATGCGTACATTGAGACAAATACATGGGGCGACAATGTATAACAGAATACGGAATTAAGTGATTAGAGGTGAATGTGAAATTAAGGCTGATATATTAAATAAGATGAAGAAGAGCACTGTGAGATGATTTGGACATGTAGAATGAATTAATGAAGAAAGGCTAAGAAAATTAATACAGTGTAAATGTGAGTGAAAGGCAAAGAATGATATTTTGAAAGGAGTAAATGTAAGTCAGAAAAATTGTAGAAGTTCTATGAAAAGGTGTATGAATGTAGAGGAGGCGAAATATATATCGCAATAAGAAAGTTTGACCTTCTGTTTCTTAAACACAATCGCTGCGTATAAAATACTTAATGTCATACAGAGATGCTGAAAATTCGCGAATTTTCGAAAACCCATAACTTTGTTAAAAATCAAATTCTACTTTCTATTGAAACATCACATACAAGTGTATTCCTTCGTGTCTTCAAAACAGATGAAACTGGCTACGAATCCTTATCGGGAGACGTTTATGAGTGCACTAAACATTCAAGGATTCCCGTGTCCATACAAAATATTTGTATGGACACGGGAGCCGTGTTCGACGCAGTGAACGTGTTAATAGGGAAATGACGAGACGGTTTATTTGTACGTAATGCTGTAATAAGATTTAACATCTGTGTAAATATGGTTCACTGAAGAGTAAATATTATTCATTCAAATAAAACGGTTAAAAATATGTAGTTTTTATTACTAACTTATGTTTTACTACATGCATAAATAAGAAGAGGTAAAAATAAAAAGTCAAATGAAAATGCGTGTCATAACACTAAGTAGAGATTGAACACCGTTAATTATCTTTTTAAACAATACTATTAGACAAGAGTGAAACTTTTGCATAAGCAAACTTGTTTTGAAAATAAATTATCAGAATGCAGTAAATAAGTGACCAATTAATATATTTTTTAATCAAACAAATGTCTAAACCATACAAATATGCCAACTGTCAAAATTTAGTACTTAGATTTCAGTGCGTTTTTTCATACAGCAATGTTTACATTTCAAGCAATGTTTAAATTCAAATGTATGGTAGAGGTCAAATTATTACTATTTATGATACGCACTCTTATCAATTTATATATTATTAGCTATTAAAGGTGAGAGTCGTACACCTTTAATAGCCAATATATAAATTGTTTAATCATTTATGATACGAACTTCACAAAATTTGCTGTTCATTCACTGATGTATATGTTAATGTGAACCATTCATCTGAAACTTAAGAATTGTCAACCGTCAAGTGGACGCATTGGCTTTTATTATGAGCCAATTAATGGACAAGAATCTCACTGACTATGTATCATAGACAGTAGCAATTTGATCTGTGCCATTGATATTCAAACTAGGTTCCCTGGAGTCCAATGGAAAGTTAACAGGGGTTTTGTAACTACGATATTTTATAAATTTTTTGAAAAGTTTTAAGTAAATTTTACTAATTGAAGAATGAAATAAGATTTTTTGTCTGAGCAAAAACATGAATATGCTTATTAGTTTAAGGATGAATATTGTATGCAAATCATGGTGTATTTTTCTGGCATTTATCTCTTTAATGAAATTAATATCAAGGAACAAAAACACATAAATTGTTAGTAATGATTTTAAAGCTTGATTTTTGGAAACGCTATGTAAATAAAAATAACGTGCAATATTTTGAAAAGCTCAATAATTTTTAGGTTTCAAATGAGCTCAGTCTTAATATATCTATTCAAAAATTTATTATCGAATTTGTACGAAAGTTTTATAGAATATTTTCTGATAGTTATATGAACAGTTATATGATTGGCTTCAAAATCCATTTTACCAAGCCAAAGATACCATCTACCACAGATGGAAAGAAAACAACTGATTGACATATAAACGGATTAAACTTAATTGGACTTCAAAATTAAAAATACCTACGATGCGTTTTTTTGTACTAGGGTTTCAAAGAAAAAGCATTTGAAGCATATCATTACTAAGGTGTTAGAAGTTTGAAGACCAATAATTTATATCATTCATTTGATTTTAATTCTTATAACAGCGATATGAAAAAATACACAAATATTAGGTCCTTACATATGAAATTGGCGTTTTGTTTGGGAGGAACATAAAGTTGATTTTTTTTTAATATAATATATTTATTTAATCAAAGTATGTACCATTGCTATCTATGCACTTTTGCCATCTCATAGGTAGTTCATCGATCCCTTTACTAAAAAAACCATTCGGACGGGAATCAATAAAATCTTTGAAGTCGGTTTGGACTGCCCCATCGGAGTTGAATTTTTTCCCTTGCAAGAAGTTATCCAAATTTCGAAAAAAATAGTAATCTGTCGGGGCAAGGTCCGGAGAGTACGGTGGATGTCTTAGACATTCCAATTGAAGCTCTTCTAATTTGGTAGCCGTCTGTTGTGCAGTGTGTGGTCTAGCGTTATCATGAAGCAGCAGTGGCCTAGAGCGATTAACCAGCCTCGGTTGTTTAGCAGCTAGCTTTTCCATCATGGTTTGCAGTTGCTGACAATAGACATCTGCCGTAATCGTCTGGCCAGATTTAAGAAAGCTGTAGTGAACGACACCAGCACTAGTCCACCAAACGCTCACAAGTAACTTTTTTGGAGTCAATTTTCGCTTGGGGCATGGTTCGGCTGGTTCGGCAGGGTTCAGCCATTGCGATGAGCGCTTCCGATTATCATACAGGATCCACTTTTCATCACAGGTAATGATTCGATTCAAAATCCCTTCATTATTGTGCCGGTTGAGTAATGCAACGCAGCAGTCAACGCGCGTTTGTTGATTTGCTTCACTCAATTCGTGAGGTACCCACCTTTCAAGCTTTTTCACCTTCCCAATTTGCTTCAAGTGGATTAAAACAGTTTTATCACTAACACCGCAGCCTGCAGCTAACTCGGACGTGGTTTGCGATGGATCCGCTTCCACAATAGCCTTCAATTCTTCATTATCAACTTTGGTCTCCGGCCGTCCACGGGGCTTTTTCTGCAGGTCGAAATTTCCAGAACGAAAACGTTGGAACCAAAAACGCACTGTGTTTTCTTTTGCGGCACCGTCGCCATACACATCATTAATCCTTCGAGCCGTTTCTGCAGCACTGGTGCCACGGTGGAACTCGTACTCTTAAATAACGCGATATTTCAAGTTTTCCATTTTGTAAACTGAGTGACGCAAAGAAAAAAAACAATTGAGGAAAAAACAAATGAATTATAATTTTCGAAACACAAATACTTGAGTAAATAGCTGTATAAATTTGAATTTGGAATTCCTAACCAAAGAGAAGATATTTGAGATCAAAGTTGCCAGTACGGCAAAACGCCAATTTCATATGTAAGGACCTAATATTTAAGGATCCCTCTTTTTTGATAGTCAGCTCAATTGTATGGATAGTCATGCCATTTTGATTTTAAACTAGTTAAATGCTATAGAGCAGGGGTGGCCAAATCGTCAATCGCCTAGCTATTTCTAGTCGCCCGCCTTTCTGATCGTACACATCTCTGTTATTCCGGGAATCAGCTGCTAAACGCACGTGCGACAGAGACGATGTGCTACAAAGCCGAAGTTAGTCGATTATCAAAATAGTTATTGGAATTTACTTTGTGAAGAAAAATATCCATGTTTGTGGAGATTTGCGGCATATTTAACAACTTTTTTCGGTTCTACTTACCTCTGCGAAAAAACATTTTCTACCTCGAATGCAATCAAAACAAAACATCGCTCCCGTTTAACAGTTGACCATTTGGCAGCATGTTTATGAATAGCTATACTATAAGTACATATGAACCATAATATGACAAACTTGCCGAAAATATACAATGTCATGTTTTCAGCGCGTCCTCTAATACGACATAAACTCTAATAGTTCATATTTACAAACACAATGTTTGCATTAATAAAAATAAAATAAAAGAACACATTGTTTTATTTATAAACCATTTTTATGTTTGTGTAAAGTAATCATTAATTTCTGTTATTAAAATAACTTGACATTAAATAGATATTGGTATTATTTATGTTTATTTTAAATTTAAACTTATTTTTTGCTTTAAATTACTACTTTTCTTATGATCACTTAACACATACGATATTAGTAGACCGCCACCAATAATTTAAAAAGCAGGTCGCCCGTAGTGATCAAAAGTTTGGCCACCACTGCTATAGAAATAGCTAATGTTTCTGGAAAGATGAATGAAATGGACATTATAAAATATTTCATTATACGTTTACAACTTAATCTTTAGTTTTATCAGGGCCTGTATCTTTCAGTTATGCGGTTGTCAGTTATATCTTCACTGAAAAACTCTTTTTCGATGTTTCAATGCTGGTTTCAATTTTATTATCTTTGTCAAACAAAATTTTACATACAATTCAGTGCCATTTCAATGTCTCTTTTATTTTCTAATATAAATTGAAGCTGTCATATATTTGTTATCAATCCTCAATTTCTTGACTTGTAGTTATCCAGTCATCATTAGCTTTATGAACCTTGGATTGTAATATATAATGAAATTGAAATAAAAAGTATTATTTTCTTCAGATCATTACCTAACTGTTACTATATTCCACACGAGAATTATCTTTTATTTATTCAGAAAATATATCTATGACTATCACATTTAACTGGAGTTAATTATATAGTGTTGAAGTTTTTGTTATGTATTATACTGAAAAAGTTAATCCAATTTGAGAAAAATTGAATTTATAAAAAAATGTCCTAATTATCATCTTAGATACATTTTAAATGGCCAGAATATTAAAGATGTTGAGAATTTTGTTTAAATTGAATGCTGTATGAAATTGTGGAGAAATGAAGTGCTGTACGTCATATATTTAAAAATTTCTTTGTGAGTTTTTTTTACAAATAGATTACATTTTATTGTAAAAAATAAACATTTACTAAAAATATTGTTTTTTTCTTTCAACTTTTGGTTTTATGTTTAAAGTAACAGAGAAATCAAGTGTTGATAACAAAACATAAATCAAGATTATGAAAAAGTTCATGAATTATTAGAATTCATGAGTTACATACAGCCTTTCAAAAAATTCATTCTTCGTGAATTACTTACATACACACCATCATGCAATGCCCCTTTTGGGAAGAAAAAGAGGTCAGATGATCACACCTTTCTATTTATGCATACAATTTTCGCCTTCTTCACATCCATACACACATGCGCCTCCTGTTTCTCATACCTTTCCCTCAGATAAAATTTCTCCAACTACCTCCTTCCACTCTCATTCTGTGGCCAAACCCTCTCAAGATTGCTGTCTTAATTGTACTTATAACATCCATCTCTAATAAAGAGTTATTATTTCGAAATGAATTGAATTTGTTGAATTAATTGAGTTAGAATATACTATAAGTAAATCAAATACTAAATTTTGAATTAGTTTGAAAGCAAGGTAATTTGTAAAGAAGGGAGTGTTTGTCTATAGTAAGAAAAGCAAATAAGTATTTCAACTAAATAAAAACAAACTTTGTTGTTGATAAAATAACTAATCTCAAGTCATGTAGAATGCATAATTTTTTAATATATTGTATATTATCAATGCCTCCAATATACTCGTAGAATACTGCCAATGCAGGTGAAAAAACAATGTAAGATCCAAGCCACAGCTGTTATCTATTCAGAGGTGTGTAATTGAAAAGTTACTGAGGTAATAAGGTATCAGATAAGTTATCAACTAAGTTTCCCTTTTATTGTTATCTTGTGCTCTCCATTAAGTGCCTAAACATGGAAGGTATTTTGCTTGAGAAGAGATAGTACATATCCAAATTGGTAAAAGATAACAATATAAATATTCTCATTTTACATGAGATTCATGTTTATTAAAATCAGCTGTTGCAACTGGAAATTCAAAAACTCACCACTATATAGTATGCATCATCAGAAATCTGAAGGATATTCTGGTTATATTACACAAAATCTGTAACCTGAAAGGATGTCCTGTCAACTAGTAACTTTCACATCAAAATTAAGGTCAGAGTTATCACTTTTTTTAATATCTACAAACCCTTATCAGAAGCATGGTCTACACCACGCTTGGGCAAACTACGACTTGCGGGTTGCCCCGATCATTCTCATGCAGCCCGTAAGTCACAGATTTAAAAAAATAAATATGATGAAAAAATCTCGATTTTAAAGTAAGGCATCGGCCACTGTATTTTCAATACTTTCACTGTATTTTCAATACATTTCTGTCACTGCAGCTTCAATGTTGTGTGCGCATGCCCCATAGGCGTAATTGCAAAAGCCACACACCCCCTTTTCATTGTCCACACTTGTGCATACTAGTTTGTGATTTAATCAGGTGCGCATGTGTATTACAGTTATTTTCTTTCGTTTCACATTTTAATCTCACGTTATAGTTTTTCCTATTAAGCAATCAAATTCAAATTCTATCCCCCGTTTTCAACATGAATAAAAAAAAAAATTGTCGAGGAGCGTAGTAGTTTTAATGAGAATTTGTTTTTTTCTCCCCCTTTCAGCACCAACCAACCCGTAGATACATTGAATACCCTAAATCAATTTTATATGTAGATCTCAACAAAAACATCCTACAAAAAATATAAGTATACAACAGGGGTGACCAACTTGTTTGTTGTCACGATCAACATTTTACGTAAAAAAATAATAACTTTCCATATTCACATGGGTAATTATTTCAGTAAGACTTTCTACGCAAAAAAATGACAACTTAAGTATCAGTTTTGGCACTTCTGCTCTTTAACATACATATATACTTCAGGCCTTCTGCCGACCAAATCCAGAAAATTGACGGCCATGATATAATTTTTACAAACCAAGAGAGAAACTTTGAAGAAGGCGTCTAAATTATTAACCTAAACAACATTGCTCACCATGGAAGAGTATTTAAATGTGTAGAAGCTAAGTCCTAACCTCCTGAAATAGGTATGGTTTCCATCTCAACAATGCACAGGCCTGAAAAGAATGATGTCGTTTTTGATGGAGTAAGAATCGAGAATTTACTCACATGCGACAAATGGACTCATCCATTCTAATTTAATTTATGTTTTATAGTTGCAGAACACAAAGAATACCTTCTTCTTCTTGAATAATGGCCATGAATTCCTATATATGAAGGAGTATATGCCAGTATCAAGTGATGTCCACTTCATAGGATCTCGATAGTTCTATTCATATCGTTGCCGCGTCTTAGTTGATATTTTGAGTATATTAAATCAAATCGGCCCGGGACTACTGTTATCTAGTCAGATATTATGAAGAGAAACTATTTTACAACTAAGCTACAAAGTTTACAACTGAATATTTACAACAAGATGAGAAATAAATGTGTAGTAAGCGAGCGAATGATTTCAGTTTAAATGATGACCATTGATATGCATGTATTATATATATAGATATGCATGTATTGTTAGTAAGATTAATATTGCTCCTAAGAGTGGAAGTTTCATTGAGGCTCTCTGAAGAGTGGAAGTTTCATTGAAGATTTGCAGGGAGGAATATTTTTGTTTGTTTGTTAAAGGTCAAAGGGAATGTATTTAGAGAACAGGAGAAAAATATATGTTCGAGATCTCCCTCCTCCTGGCCACACTCACACAAAGAAGAATCTCTAATATGGAGTCTGGCCAGGACAGGGGAATAACAATGTCTAAAACGTATTCGACTTATAATGTTTCTCTCCGAGTGCTTATATATTTAGAAAACCAGGGCTTGACTGGAATATGGGGTTGAATTGATGCATATCTTTTTCCTTTAGTGCGGCTCGAGACATTCCAGTGATTTGTCCACTCCTTCATCATTGAGAAGCGTGCAAAAGGTAATAAGTTTTGTGCAGATGTGTACTTATATTTGTTTCCTGTAGATGTTGCCTCTTTTGCTAAGATATCTGCCTCTTCGTTACCTGGAATGCCTCGATGACCAGGAACCCAGCTCTATTATACTTCAGAAATTGTAGCACGGGTCCTATGACAGTTCACAAATTTGCCCCAATACAACCTTGTAACGACGTTCAGTAATTTTAATTATTTTATCAACTTTAATATAAGCCTCGATTCTAATAAATAGAAAGTTATTTAGGTAAATACTAATTTCTAGCATTCTGCACGAGCGATTTGAGGGCATGGTTATCTCGCACGGCGGCGACGTGAACTGACCACTGAGATCGTGCAATTTAACACCTTTAGACTTCTTCCTTTGGGGCTATCTTAAATCACAGGTTTATGTGTATAAACCGCAAACAATTGATGCCCTAAAAGTCAACATAACGAACGCCATCCAGCAAATTCAGCCAGATTTATGCGACAAAGTCATCGAAAATTGGACCTCCCGAATACGTGCCACCAAGCAAAGCCACGGCGGACATTTGAACGACGTTATATTCTATACTAAATGCCATAAGATATTCTTTCAAATAAAAAAAATTGAGTAGATATCTCACACACAACTTGTTTTATTTACATTTAAAAATCGAGCGTCCTTATTGAAAGACCCTGTACAAGTATTACATTTGGCAAGATCTAACAGTTATTGGCACCAAGACGAAGTGAGAGTACCATAGGGGTGCCATGCATACATTTAATTTATTTATTGACCTTATCAAAATAATCTACCATATTAAAAATATGGTTTCAATCTGGCAACCAGGATGCTTTAATATATAAAGCAAGGTAATTCTGAGCCCTTGAGTAAGACCCTTTTTTATTTAAAACTAGCTGTACCCGGCCACGCGTTGCTGTGGCTCAGTCTGGTTAAATGGAAAATAAAGAAAAGAGAAAGCACACGTTTCTAATATGTTTAATTTCACAATGCTTGTGGGTATACAATATTTTTTGTCTTTCAGCCACTCTCAGTCTGTCGCGTTTATTGCCGTGCTCGCAAATGATCGCATCACTCCAAGAGGTCAATTCACGATATGATTTGAATTCAAATGAAAGATCGATTGCACTGAAAAAGAAGAAAGAAAGTTATAACAAAAACATATAAAATTGCGAAACATTAAAAAAGGAACTGAATAATATTGTTAAGTTCGTAAACGTCTTTGTTCTTGGCGGCAACAATAGCTCGTTCACTCAGCCAATCGTGATTCTTATAATTGATTTGAATATTGGTAAATACTTTTTCAACCAATTCTTCTTTTGATGTCACAATCACTGATACAGCAGTATTTTCGCAAACGCGTCATTTTGACATAACGTGAAGAAAGCATTTAACGTTGTAGCCGGTGGATTCAGGGCTATTTGTTGCACATTTGCAGCTCTGAAATAAACGCGTTGTCCATTTTCTAGATGTACTGCTAAGTGAACAACAGCTGGACTTCGTTCATCTATGGGAAATGAAAGATTTCGCCATACAGCTTCATTGCTGCTTATGTATCTTCCAGCCTGATACTGTGCGATTTCATCGATATGTATGACCGCATTCCCATCCCGCATTCTGGTTGCACGCCAAAAACTACCATGTAGCTGCCTTTATTCACGTATTGTACTTACAAATGTATTTGATCGATTTAACGGGGTTACAGTATTCCACGTTTATGTGCGCTTTGTATGTTTTTGATAGCAAAAGCGAATATGCAATAACCCAATGGTTGTCTACTTTGATGTCACCATTTCACATTTGTATGGTTGCTAATTTCCCGCCATCTTCTGTTGATCTTCTTCTTTATAAAGGATATCCATCGTTTCCTGTAACCGTGTTGGATACTAATGCTCGAGGATATCGCTTAGATCATTTTCCGTCTATCATGCATGGTGAATTTGGATTCAGTGTACCGCAAGGTCCATGTATCATATATTTCGTCACAACTTCATGCAAATCCTTATCGACGTCGGCATCGGGTATTTCAGCGCACATTACATTGTCGATTTCGTTTCAAGTGATTTTGTCATAGAGCCAGATTAGTACTATATGTGCATGTGGCCATCCTCTCTTTTGCTATTCCACTGAGTATATCCAGCAGCGCACAGACCGAAACACTTCATGTTTTACCATGAGCTGTTGTATATCGTCCCAAGCTGAATTGCATGTGAATGTAGTGAATAGGTCTGGACACCCGTAGTGACGAACATACGCAATTGCATATTGAGCATACTCATGCATATGACGTGGACTGCCTGTATATGAAGATGGCCAAATCGTTAGTCTTCAAACGTTAGTTGTATTACCGTAATTTACAACTGTATCTCGCAAATGAACGTATTCTTCAGAGCGAAGCTTGGTCTGATTCAAACGAATGAATATAAAACTAATTAAAAAATCTCCATTTCTATATACGATTTGATATATTTTGAAATATAAACGTATAGATAAAATTAAATTCTATATAAAAAAGATACTTTTGATATTCCTAATGACCTATTTCAGCCACTATCAGCCTGTCGCGTACATTCTGTTGAGAACGAACCAGTTCTGAATCTGCAGAACGCGATCGCCGTGCTCGCAACCGTGCATCCTCAAGTCTGGCTACACGTCGTTCTGCTGCTTCCTCGAAATTGTGAAACATTAAGTTATGAGACAGTGAAATTCATCCTGGGGTCATATCAACCTGCACCTTTCCGTCCCCAATTTCCAGCAATTGATGTGAGAATATCTCAGCTGATCGATTGTTTTGCAGCTGGACACGCATTTGTCAAATATTTGTCCAATAGGAGTATTGTTAAGGAAATACAGAGATAATTGGAACGAATTAAATGTAAAGCAAAGAGAGAGATTATTGGAATTAATTAAATGTTAAGGAAAGACATTGCAAACTACGCACGAATTAAATTTGGATGTGACATGTTTGGACGCGTCATTAATGAACAATAAATATCTATTCTAATAAATAGCAAGTTATTTAGGTAAATACATTAAAAAAAACAACAATGATGACAAATTAATACATCTTGTTACAAATAAGCAAAAATTTGTCAGTTCGTTTAAAATAAATATGACGTTTGTCAAAAATGTACATACCAGCATCACGTTCTCTCTGTGAAGCAAATAATCGCGTCACTCCAAGAGATCAATTCACGATATGATTTGAATTTAAACGAAAATCAATCAACACAATTAAATTTTATCGCTAATTGAACAGAAAAATAAAAAAATAAGTTAAAAAAACTAAGTGAAAAAGATAATCTTAGAGGTAGGTATGTTAACAACGCACATTATGAAATGAAAATGGCGGATAAATTAGCGTAGATATTTATTATTGTTTATTATAAAAAATAAAAAAAAATAGTTTTTTCATCGAATTAAAAGAGACTTTCTTGAATTAAATTCCACAGAACCATTTCCTAATCCTAAAAAAAATCGTTAACAAATCGAAAAAAAGCAATGCATAAAATCAACTTTTCCTAGGAGCTAAGAAGTTTCACTCTACCACGCGAGAGTGTCACGCATCTGTTTTTTTATACATATAAGTTATATTTATTTTAGCGATCCTCGATCTTTTTATACATGTAAGTTATATTTATTTTAGATCTCTTTATACATATAAGCTATATTTGTTTTAGCGATTATATTTATTTTAACGATACTCAAAATATTTCAAAACAAATAAAATTTTAGTTGGATATTTTTTACAAATTTAGTATTAGTTCTGCCAAATATATTTCCTGCGCTTGCGCTATAAAGTCTAGACTCAGCCATATTAAGATTTTCTCAAGCTGCTATGACACAATGGAACTTATCCTTATTAACACAAATTTTATTTTGACGTATCTTGGATTCTAACCTAATTTATCGTAGAATTATTATTCAACAGGAAATATTTATTATCAAACATAAAATTATTTTATATTTTATGTATATAGACTAAATCATTGAATATCAAATATTAATTACTAAACCTCGAAAATGCAATATGCTCAACTGTCATAATATTTTGACAGTTGATATTCAATATTTGATATCTTTGTCCCCGACAGGTTCGCCTAGGTAATGTTGATTCTGATTTAAAAATTTTATTATATACACTGATATATATATATAAATAAAAATCAAAAAACATTTCCGTTGACGAATATTAACTTTACTCAAAATTTCAAAGCGATCGGTAGAGAACTTCCGGAGATTAGCTAGCAATAATTAACGAACATTTACATTTTTATTTATATAGACTACACTTGAGAAATTGTAGCATGGTCCCTGTGATAGTTCACAAATTTGCCCCAATACAACCTTGTAACAACGTTCAGTAATTTTAATTATTTTATCAACTTTAATATAAGCCTCGGTTCTAATAAATAGCAAGTTATTTAGGTAAATACATTACATAAAACCAACAATAATGACAAATTAATACATCTTGTTACAAATTAGCAAAAATGTGGCAGTTTGTTAAAATCAAATAATATTTGGTGACGTTTGTCAGAAGTCACTACGTTAGGGCGCTCGCGCATTAGGCAGCCTGGCTGCGGCAGCCAATCCGACCTATGGCGGCTCATTGGAGCGCGCGCACTAGGCAGCCAAGAATTCATGGCTGCGGCAGCCATTAGAAAGTGTACGCTTGGACGGCAGGCAACTGGCTGCGCGCAGCCTGAGCAAGACAAGGCAAATGTATGTGGCTGCCTCAAGTCTCCGTGCACTTGTAGCAGCCAGACGTATTTTGCGTTCCTCAACGAAATTCGTCATGACTTTAGCGATATTATTAAAAGTAAACGTAACATTTTTGTTTTGTGTACACACCTTAAAATAATTATCAATTTTTCTTCTGGAGTTATACAAGCTCGCATACGACTATTAGTACCCATAATTGAATTTTTTTATATTTTCCAATAGGTTATCAAATTATTGCATTGACATTCTTGTATAGCTAAAAAAATTATCTGAGTAGTTTCGAAGATCCTTAAAATAATGTTGAAATAAGCCCTTTGAGTGCCGCTCCAGAAGTAAATGAATCCAATGCCTTCTTTTTGCTTTGCGTTTCTTGAGACAAAAGGTAAACAATTTATTAAACATCTTCCACATCCATCTCGCTCGACTCAATGGTCACGACTGGCTGCTTATAACTGGCTGTTCAAAATTTCGGCTGCATAGTGCGCGAGTAGCCTTAGTCTGCATTGGCTAGGGATGGGGTATACGATAATTGGATTTTCGATTTTTTTATACCTAAATTAAATGTTCGTAATTAGTATTATTTCATAGTGGATCTTGGCCTATTTAAAGATAGATACAAATCATAGAATATACCCATACCTCGCTTTACGGCCTAGATACGTTCCGGAAAAGTTGGCCGTAAAGCGAAAAGCTGTATAACGAATCAATTATTTTGATACAAACCCATACAAATTCAATTAGATCTGTTCCATTTTTTTATAAAATAATATAGTTTTTAGTTCATGAAGCATTTTATTATTTTTATTTCCTATAAAAATGCTTACATAAAAATAAAAGTACAAAACAATGTAATAATAAACAGAAATTCAAAAAATAAACATATAAATTAAAAAACAAAAGAAATCATATGCACATATAGTATGTATACATATAATAAAAAACATAAAATAAAATGTTTAAAAACTGTTTTAATCTGATAACGAACATTAAGATGAGCCCATGCCATCTTCCATTGTTGACGTGTCAAAAAGATTATTCCCACACTGATTCCCGCCATGAAATAATTTTCGAACCCACCATATTTTTTGTCATTTTTTATTGCGTTTATTTCTATTCTTAATTATATAAAAAAGAGCTAGGGAAATTCTCGAGAGAGCAACTTCAGTCATTTTTCGCAAAGGACTGAATCGCACCATGAATCTTGGTGTGGACACGGTTTCTTGTCGCGGAGTAGCGTCTGGGCTGAATCCGAACAATGAATCTATGCAGCGCGGATTCTGAATCGTGACATGAGTCCATTCAAATAATATCAGTGAGTACTACTCTTAACAGCACAGCAAATTTTTTGGCCGTATAACGAAACATTCATCATCATCATCATCAATGGCACTACAGCCCATTGTGGGCCCCGGCCTCCTCCAGCAGTCGTTGCCATTCCCCCCTATCCTGGGATGCACTCCTCCAGCCCCTGATGCCAATCACGTTTGCATCATTCTGCACCCCATCTATCCACCTAAGCTTTGGTCTGCCCACGCTACGTCTTTCTTGGGGCTTGGAAAAGAGTACTTTGTTAGGCATTTCCTCTTCTCCCATTCTTGCTACATGCCCCGCCCAACGTAGCCTCCCAATTTTGATGTATTTTATAATGTTGGGCTCTTTGTATATGCTGTATACAAAGAGCTCCTCATTATATCTCACTCTCCAAGATCCATTTTCCTGTATGGGTCCGAATATTTTTCTGAGTATTTTTCTTTCAAATATTAGAAGGGAAGATTCGTTCTTCTTACTCAATACCCAGCATTCAGACCCATATGTGAGGACAGGTCGTAGCAGTGTCTTATAAATGGTAAGTTTTGTCCTTCTGGACAACAACCGAGAAGATATAAGGTGTTTTCTCAGACCAAAGAAGCATCTATTTGCCATGAATATTCGACGTTTAATCTCGATAGATGCATCATTAACACTATAACGAAACATTGTGGGCCGTAAATAGAAAAAGTGCCATAATTACAAAAGGCCGTTATAGTGCAATGCCGTATAAAGAGCGGCCGTATAGCGAGGTATGGGTGTACATTAGAAAGTCAGTATAATGAAAATTAGGAATTAAAACGTCAGTTTAGAGAAAAACAATTTTTCGATTTATAAAAAAAACTATTAGATTTGTAAAAAAAAACTATTAGATATGTAAAAAAAAACTATTTTATCCCATCCCTTTGAGACATGATTTAAAATGTCGCAGGACCCATCCTACATTTTCTGAAGTACAATTTAGTTTTTCGGGCAACAAAACGTCACCATGACAGATTATTTTCTTCTTCTTCTTGAATAATGGTCGTGATACTTACTATATATGAAGGAGTATACGCCAGTGTCAAGTGATGATTACATAGCAAAAGGCGCTTGTAGTGGGACTTGAGTAACAACTCTGTGGCTTTATGGCAGAAGTTGATATGTCCGTTTTACCTTAGTTTACAGGAGAATCAATATTCACCTTGATAAGCTGTTAAAATCAGTACAAATAAGTATTTTTTAAGTTTTTCCAAACAATATATCTTCTGTTTGGATAATGACTGACACACCAAGTTTTGCCACATGTTGAGAAATATTTTCTATAAATTGGGAGAATAAACACAAAATGACAAAAAACGGACATATCAACTTCTGCCATAACGCCACAGAACTGATATAAAGTAACCCTTCATATATTCACGGCCATTATTCAAGATGAAGAAGAACGGTTCATTTTAAGTAATCGATCGAGAAGTAGTGATACCAAATTCTTCTTAAATAATGGTAATGAAAAAAGTAACTGCTGATTATAAAAACCCTTTTTTGCATGTTATTTTTTAAGCACCTATTCGTATTAAATACATGTAATATTTTTGTAACGAATTGAATAATATCGAGATATGATATTGGTATGTATTTATATAGAATAATTGCTTTTTGCCAAAGTCATCTGTACTGCGTGGTCAAATCCTCGAATAAATAGTCGTTAACGAAATTTTAACATGCTGTTTGTTATCTTAATACGGTTTCGTGTTTTCATTTCTGAATATCATTTAACTTTTACCTTTCATAAGAAGTTTCATTCCTTTGATGCAGTGGTTCTTAACCTTTTTGAAGTCACGGAGTACTTTTGATTAAAATTATATTTCCAATTCGTTATCAAATGGTAAACAACTGGACTCAATTTACACAGATTTCAGTAAAACATTTGACAATCTATCACATAATATTCTATTAAGTAAACTAAAATCCTTAGGAACAGTCAGCTCACTCTTAGACTGGATCGAAAGCTATATTAAAAATCAAACACTTCCTGTCAAAATTGATGGTTGTTTATCTTAACCCTTAATGGCTACTAGCGGTGTACCCCAAGGATCGCATCAAGTACCAATATTGTGTCTCTTATTCATTAAATATATAGTTGGCACACTTAGTGATGTAGAGATTTTACTTTTTACTGATGATTTAAAAATGTTTAGTCATAAGTAATTCTGCTGATTGTCTTAAATTACAAGGAAATTTAAATAAATTACAACAATAGTGTACCACCAGAAAACTGCACTTAAACATGAGTAAATGTGAGTCCATTAGTTTTTAAAGAAATAAAAATCCAATTCGAGTATGCGCTAAATCAATGTACATTAAAACGTACATCTTCTATAAGAGACCTAGGAATTATATTTGATGAAAAGCTTTCATTTATTGAATACACGAACAAAATCACTAGGAAGAGATTAAAATTCTTGGGATTTGTTCTAAGAACTGCCTAACATTTTTTGGTATGTAGCCACTTAGACTTCAACTCATCCATATGGTAAAACGAGTTCAAAACAAATTTCTAAAATTCATTAATTTTTAACTAGGAACCACATGAACAAATAAATAATCCGTTCTTGATAAATGCAATGAAAGTTTGTGACAGAAGAAAAATAGGCGATATAGTACTACTATTCAAAATCATTCCTTCAGTGATCAATGCGCCTGCCCTACTCGCATGTATTTCATTTCGTATTCCCACTAGACCCACAAGATAGCATAATCCTTTATATGCCGAAAATCACTACACTTATTATAAAATTAACTCCTCTTTAATTCGTATGCAGACTTGGAAATGAGTTTTGCAACAATTTAGATATTTTAAATATAAGTATGTATAGTATTCGCCAGAATATCACAATAATATTTAGAAATAGCTACGAGCCTTTATTAATATAAATAACCTAGTATAAACGAAATATATAAGAGCAATACTTTGCCTCTGGAGTTGAGTAACCCTGCCTCAACATGTGGAAGGTTTCAATTCTGCAAAGCAACTTGCATCTCGTTCTACAAGTGAGCCCATGTGTTTTCTAAATCTCAAGATCTATCCATAAAATTCTCGAAAAACCAAATTCTTCTTGTTCGATGTAAGCATTGTTCCACTAATAAATAACATATCTAGGTTCTTTATCACTATAAAATTTTCTATAGTTACGTAAGTCTACCTGGCTAAATTTGGTAATATTTTGTATTATACATACATATAATATTTTGAAATTAAATATACATATTAATATTAAATAATTTGAAACAATGACTTTGTAATTACTCTTTTTATTATTACTACTGCATTTTGTATTTCAATGTAAGTTTAAGATAGAGTTATGTATTTTTGTCAATAATTTGAGTCTTTGAATAACTTGTCATATGTGCATTTATATATAAAAGACACTTGTCTCGTAAAATAAATTAGTAAAAATAAATCAATTAATATGTATATTATACAGTGTATTCTCAATCCGCCCAACTTTGATCATATGTTTCATATTTGACGGAATACTTGTAACATCCTCATGGAGCACTAGTACTCGTACCAGTACCGGTTAACATCACCAGTACCAGTATCGGTTAAGAGCCACTGCTTTAGTGACATATTTTTAACTAAATCGATTCACTTTCATTCAAAGAATTTTAAGTTGATTGCGACATTGAAACAAAGTTTTATAAGGTTCGTAAAATAACGACGTGGAACACTAAGAAGATCGTAATTATTCTGTATTTTATCTGAGAAAGAATAACATTTTTTTTGCTCCCCTTATATGTGAACCTTGTCTGAATTCTTCAATATTAAAGAAATAGAAATTATTACATTCATTTGTCGTAAGGAAACAATTAAACAGAATGTGTATACAAAATATAATTTGTTGTTACAAAAATACTGAAAAATATAAAAATTCGAATAGTAGTAGGTTATATAAAAAAATAACCAATTGTCAATATTACAACACATATTTTTGGTTACAGCAGGAATGCGAATACGGCGTATGAATGCTTCAGCTGAGTTAGTATTTAGGAGATACATTGTAAATATGTACTGATTAACGAAAGATTCCACTCAAACCCAGACCCAGCCTTTTGAAGTAGTTCTCTATATCTATTAAATGAGTTTAAAAATAGTTACACAATTGTACTTAACGGTTAGTGTTACAATAAAAACGATATAAATTTTAAATGTGTTTTACGATTAATCGGTAAAAAGCTCATTTATAATATAAGAATTCAATTGATAATACTATGAAAATTAAAAATAAACTTGAAAAAATATAAAATAATCTATTGTTAAATTTCCAACACATTTTTAGGTTACACTTAGGAAAAAATTAAACGAAATACATATTTAAAAATGAATAATTGTTACAAAAATACTCATGAATAACATAAACATAAGCTTATTAATAGTATCACAATGAGAAACCAACTTGATAAGTAAAGATTTAATAGAAAATAATCATTTGTCAGTTTGACATTTAGGTAACTCTTAAACATTAAAACTTGTAAGTGGTGTTCACTGCAATACACATTCGAGCATTTTCCAACTTCTTTATAGCACTTCTGCGGAGATCGAGGATTCTGGAAACCGTTCACGGATTCATACAACCTAATTTTCGTAACTTCTATGCTGGTAACGTCCCCTAATTTTCTGCTTCTCAGATACACCTTCATCGTTTCAGATATCATATCGGGGTAGTAGTAGTTACCATTGTCAATTCTCTTCCAGTATTCGGGGTTAATGAAATTTCTCTAAACAAACGCTACTTATTTTTAAAAATTTCATATCTGCTAACCAATAATATCGCATGTCCTTTCAACGGCAGTAATATCGTGTGTCTTTCCAGCACATGAGTTAAATTTTAATGTATTTATATATATATATATATATATATATATATATATATATATATATATATATATATATATATATATATATATATATATATATATATATATATATATATATATATATATATATATATATATATATATATATATATATATATATATATATATATATATATATATATATATATATATATATATATATATATATATATATATATATATATATATATATATATATATATATATATATATATATATATATATATATATATATATATATATATATATATATATATATATATATATATATATATATATATATATATATATAATATATATATATATATATATATATATATATATATATATATATATATATATATATATATATATATATATATATATATATATATATATATATATATATATATATATATATATATATATATATATAATATATATATATATATATATATATATATATATATTATATATATATATATATATATATATATATATATATATATATATATATATATATATATATATATATATATATATATATATATATATATAATATATATATATATATATATATATATATATATATATATATTATATATATATATATATATATATATATATATATATATATATATATATATATATATATATATATATATATATATATATATATATATATATATATATATATATATATATATATATATATATATATATATATATATATATATATATATATATATATATATATATATATATATATATATATATATATATATATATATATATATATATATATATATTATATATATATATATATATATATATATATATAATATATATATATATATATATATATATATATATATATATATATATATATATATATATATATATATATATATATATATATATATATATATATATATATATATATATATATATATATATTATATATATATATATATATATATATATATATATATATATATATATATATATATATATATATATATATATATATATATATATATATATATATATATATATATATATATATATATATATATATATATATATATATATATATATAGAATATATATATATATATATATATATATATATATATATATATATATATATATATATATATATATATATATATATATATATATATATATATATATATATATATATATATATATATATATATATATATATATATATATATATATATATATATATATATATATATATATATATATATATATATATATATATATATATATATATATATATATATATATATATATATATATATATATATATATATATATATATATATATATATATATATATATATATATATATATATATATATATATATATATATATATATATATATATATATATATATATA